>JAPDOI010000612.1:0-127500 GCA_029168955.1 Aplectana chamaeleonis | reverse complement strand
TGTGTTTGTGTGTGTGTGTGTGTGTGTGTGTGTGTGCTTGTGTGTGTATGTGTGTGTGTGTGTGTGTGTGTGTGTGTGTGTGTGTGTGTGTGTGTGTGTGTGTGTGTGTGTGTGTGTGTGTGTGTGTGTGTGTGTGTGTGTGTGTGTGTGTGTGTGTGTGTGTGTGTGTGTGTGTGTGTGTGTGTGTGTGTGTGTGTGTGTGTGTGTGTGTGTGTGTTGCCTGAGATTTGTTCCGATAATATCCGAAATTTATCCGAAATTATTCGACGGATATCCGTATCCGAATCGTTGGGAAAATGGAGTTATCTGAATCTATCCAATATCTGAAAATTTGAAAAAACGCATTATCTGAATCGAACCAATATCCGGTAAATTTATAATGGCATTATCCGAATCGATCCATTATCCGAGGAATTACCTTCGGATAACAAGTATACTGCGAACCCGGATGTAATCTGAAAATCACCATTTCCAGAGTTGTGATTAAGTGAAGGGAAGGAGCAAAGCAAAATCACTTGTCTTCTTTAAAATAGTTTTCGAGTTTTTTTTCTGTTTCAAATAGGGCAGAACAAACTTTTTTTACAGATTTTCTGAGCGTGTATGCTGCCTCTCAACTTTATTAGGGCAGGATTCGCGATAGAAACGGTTGTTGAGTTCTTCCCGAGAGAAGGTTAATCTGGCCTTCACAAAGGTGAAAGTGAATGAAAAGCTGCAGGAAAACCACTCAAGAGAACAAGTTAAATAGGCTAATTGCTGAGTGCCCGTCCGCCTCCATTTCGCGGGATTTCCATGAATGCTTGTTTCGCCGTTCTTTTCTGTTTTGCTCTTCAAAAGGTTACGGACCACTTTAAAAGACTTCTAGCTACCGGATGTATGTATATGTATATGGGTCTTAATCAAACATGTAAATGAACAAAGTGAAAAAAAGAGTTGTTATCGTTGTTCTTGGAAGGATCGAAACGCAGAACAAGGTCACCTGAACGCGTCTCTCTTTAATGCAGCGCCTGAAACCGCGATTTTTTAAACGCTCTTTTGATCGAATGCAGTTTTTCTGAGCCCGGATATGAAGTAAAAATTACCATCTTTAAATTTTTTCTTGACTTTTTTAAAGTTGCTCAAGTTTTTTTGTGTTTTTTTTTGTTTCAAATAGGACAAATAATTTTTTTAGACAGAGCCTGTGATAAAACTCACAGTATTAGCGTGTATGCTGCCTCTAAATTCTATTTAAGGCAAGTTTTGCGATATAAACGATTCTTGAGTTATCCCCATGTAACGGTTAATGTGGTTCTCACAAAGATGAAAATGAGTGGAAAGGTGCAGGAAAAACGCCCAAGAAAACAAGTAAAATGGGCTAATTGCTGGGTGTCTGCCCGCCCACAATCTGCCCGCCAGATTTTCGTACATGCTTATTTCGCCCTTTTTTATTCTGCTCTTAAAATTGTTGCGGACCAGTTAAAGAGACCTCTAACCACCACATGCATAAATGTGTCTAAATTGTACATCTGTTCAAATGAATGAATAGAGTAAGTGAGATCCTAGTAAAGAGAGAATATTCTTTCTTCCAATCATGTGCCTCACAAAGAGAAACAAGCTCATCTGAACGTGTCTCTCTTAAATAAAGCGGCTGAAACCGCGAATTTTTCACTTTTTTTTAAATCGAATCCAGCTTTTTTTTCAATTTTTGTGAACCCGGATGTTATCTGAAAATTACTGTCTTTAGAATTTTTATTTGACTTAAGGAGCGAAGCAGTATAATTGCCTTTCTTAGAATTGTTTTCAGGTTTTTTAATGTGTTTCAAATAGGACAAAACAAATTTTTCCTTTCAATAAGAATTTACTGTGTAGTAGAAATATCTGTCATTTTAATAAAAGATTTTGTCAAAAAAATCAATTTATACAGGATTTTTTATTACATAATCCGGTGGAATATTTTTAGTAGAATATTTCATTCTACAAGAATTTTCAATTTTTTTTTAATTCTATTTATGGAATCAAATTTTCACGAGATCAGTTGTGTTTATTTTTCTTGCGAAATCTGAACTCTCATTTGACAAGAACATACTTTAGCTTTGATTCGACATGATTCTAGATTTCACTCGGAAATATGTACATCACAAGAAATATATGTGTGTTCATGTACTCAAACAGATCTCATGTCCTACACCTGTCTAACGTTGTCCTCTGATCCTCTTCTTCTTAAATAGGAATGCTGAAACCGGAAATTTTTCTCGTTTTTCAATTGAACTCACATCAGACAGTAGTACCGGTCGTATCGCAGTCGCATTTCGGGCCGATCGCCATCGTCCCGCTGTTAGCCCGGCATAGAAATATTGCCAAGCTGGTCCCGAAACGATGGCGGTCGGATCGCGGGGTGAGTGAGTGTTGTTTGTCCCGTTAATTGCCCTTCAAAGAAATTTTTTGTTTTTTGTCTTTTCGTATTAAGTTGATTCCTGAAAAAAAACGCGTGATAACAAGTTCTAGTTGTTAGAAAGTAGGCACCACAGTAGATTTGAAAAATTTCACAGTTTCACTGCAGATGACGCGTTTTGACAGGTTCCTACCAGAAATTAAGCACTGCTACAAAAGCCTGGGCTTAACTTGTCATTACATGCAATCCGTGGCTAACGTGTCAAGATAACGTGAATTCTACTGTGGTGGCAATTCGCTAACAACTAGAATTTATAATCCTCTGAATATGGTCCTTAGTGACTGAATGAATGGTTCCGAGCTGTCCCACTGTTCCTTCCTCACATATGGACAGGGTCATTATGGGATTTTACGGCAGCGAATCAATCAGAAATGCTCGATTTGTATTGCGCAAGCGATTGACGCGAAGGCCTCCTCGGTGCTTTGTCTGAGTAGAGTCACCCGGGGGACCACATTGATTTTGGGGAATTAGAATCGTGTCAGAAAGTGGGAAATTGTAATTTTTAGTGTTTTTGCCAATTTTTCGACCATTTTTTCTGTTGAATTTCGCATTTTTTCCACCAAAAAAACCTAAAAAAAACTCCCCAGAGTGTTGCACTTTTTTCAGATAGCACAACCTCCAAATTCCACGTGGGGTGAAATTTTCAAATCGCTGTCACCAACCGGTTTTTGTTGTCGAACGCGGCGCGCATATCGCAGCTTTCGATCGGCTAATTCCATAAGCCAATTATGTGTAGCGCAGGTGTTTCTCTTATAATTGCTTAATTGGTCGTCTAAGAGAGGCTCGTCGTTCCGACAGTGAATTTCCATTGTTATCCCCTTCTTTGAGGAACAGGGAGAACGGGGTAATTATCAGTTGGGTATAAAGGGGTTATGAGGGTCATAAAATGTTGTTGACCAGCAGGGAAGGTTGGACAGGAGGGGTTGAATAAAACGGATTAAGGGCTATATTTTTGATGAATAAGTGTATTATTTTCAAGCCATCTGTAATTTTATTTGTCTCCGTGAGACAGAGAATTCTTGTCATATTTTTGTCTTGATTTTTGAGTTCCGTTTACTTGTTAGCTTTTCCGGTTTACGCAGGGCGTCTATTGGACGTAATAAGAAATAAATAAATTTTAATAAAGGGTGAATATTAGAAGTAAAATAAGTGTAGTAGTTTTACAGCAAAAATATGTATGTGTTCTATTTTTAACAAATAAATATAGTAGTTCACATAATTATTGAATATTATATTGTGCTTCAATAGCAATGTTTGAAACTTTTCAAGATGGTAATCTGTTTTAGGGCGATAATTAGCTCTAATTTCTGTATGAAATATATTTGTCACATTTCCGGAGAAAAATTATCCAATTTTGCCTTCGAATAATACAGTCATACTGTGCGTCTCTTGGCCAAATTCCGGTCCGCAATTGCGTCTCGACACGCTTTGCGGCCACACGCTCCCGAGTCGGAAGAGTTTGCAGCGCGCAGCAGCCGATCTGTTGACTCTAGGTGGGTTTTCAAAACTGGAAACTGAGGGAAATTGAAGGAAACTGTATAAAAAAGTCCCATCGAGTCGGCTTCGGCGCTAGAAACTCAACGGACTCGAACGCGTGCGGCCGCAAAGCGTGTCGAGACGCAATTGCCGACCGGAATTTGGCTCAGATAAAGTAAATAGCTGGAATTTTTTTCGAGATCAAATCTTCAAATATTGTCACACGAAATTTATCGCATATTTGGAACATCGAGTACTTGGTTTTCAGATTGAATTAGTTCCTTACTACAAAAAAGGATTATTTTAGATTTCTGGATGTGCAAAAAAATTCACCCAAAAATTGATAAAAATAAGTTCTTGAGTGGATCGAGCATCCAGCTTTCCAGTTATTTGACTTACTCTAATAATCTATTCGGGCTCAACTCTGATATTTGAGTGTAAAAAAATACTCCGTTGGAATAAGGGGAATTTCCATTTGACCTTTTACGACCTCATTCGGCCGGAAAAAAATTTGAAAGATTTCCCCATTTCCTGAAAAATCCCAATGAAAACCCGATCCTTTTGAAGCCACTTAGCCGGATTCTAATCAGTTGTGTTCATTTGAGTGATTGTGTGGGGGGAAATTTCGCCTATTTCAACGGACTAATTACGTATGACGCCGTTCGATAGAGACTGTCCGCCCACGCGGTCAGCATGCGTGTCGAACGGCCGACGCGAAGGAATTTCTCGGGCTCGTTAAATGATCAGCATGATTACTTGTCAAAAAGCTATTTGTATGGCAATCAGCGGTAAGGAGGCTTGTCAGAAAAAAAATGTCTCTGCGGCATCCGCTTGACGCGCACGACCACCGCGTGAGCAGACAGCCCAATTCGAACAGACTTTATATTTTTAACTAATCCAGGGTTAAAATTAGCTGAGCCCACACCTCATGATGATTTTACCTATTCAATACAGCATTCCTATCGAAAAACCTACTTGCCCAATGATTCTAAATAGCACTCGTGAAACGTGGAATTTCCAGCACGAAAGTGAGTAAAGTCCGTTCGACTAAGACTGCCCGCACTCAATGGCTAGCGTGCGTGTCCAGCGGTCATCGCGAAGGAATTTCTGGGATTAGTAATCGGCAGGATTACTAGTCGGAAAGTGAATAAAGCTGCAATCAGCTGTTTGCAGCGGTGAAAAGGTTTTAACGAAAATGCCTTTGCGACAGCAGCTTGACACGCACGTTGACCGCGTGGGCGGTCGATATCATTCAGAGAGATTTTATGTTTTTATCTAACCCAGGGTTGAGGTTAGCTGACCCCAAACCTTATGAAGGTTTTACCTAATGGATAAAGCGTTCCCATCGGATTACCTATTCTCTAATAATCTTAATCAACACTCGTGAAACGAAAAAATTCTTGTGCGAAAGTGAGTAAAATCCGTTCGAAGAAGACTGTCCGCCCAAGCGGTCAGCGTGCGTGTCCAGCGACTATTCGCAGCACAGAAAAGGCTTGTACGAAAAGCGCCTTCGCGACAGCAGCTTGACACGCACGCCGACCACGTGGGCGGTCGGCCTCATTCAGAGAGACTTTATGTTTTTACGTAACCCAAGGTTAAGGTTACCCGACCCTTTACCTCTAGAAAGTTTTACCTATTCGATACAGCATTCCTATCGAAAAACCTTCTCGCCCAATCATTTTAAATAGCACTCGTGAAATGGGGAATTTCCAGCGCGAAAAAAAGTAAAATCCGTGTGACTAAGACTGTCCGCACACGCGGTCAGCGTGCGTGTCCAGCGGCCGTCGCGAAGAAATTTTTCGGGTTTGTGAATTGAGCAGCAGGATCACTGGTCGAAAAGTGAATAAAACCGCAATCAGCTGTTCGCACCAGTGAAAAGGCTTGTACGAAAACGCCTTCGCGACAGCAGCTTGACACGCACGCCGACCACGTGGGCAGTCGGTCTCATTCAGACAGACTTTATATTTTACCTAACCCAAGGTTAAGGCTCGCCGACCCCACACCTCATGATGGTTTTACCTAGCGCACAACGGATCGGTTTACCTACTCACTAATCACGTTAAATAGCACCTGTGAAACGGGGAATTTCCAGAGCGAAAGTGAGTAAAGTCCATTCCACTAAGACTGTCCGCACACGCGGTCAGCGTGCGTGTCCAGCGGCCGTCGCGAAGAAATTACTCGGGTTTGTGAATTGAGCAGCAGGATTACTAGTCGAAAAGTGAATAAAACCGCAATCAGCTGTTCGCACCAGTGAAAAGGCTTGTAAGAAAACGCCTTCGCGACAGCCGCTTGACACGCACGCCGACCACGTGGGCGGTCTGTCTCATTCAGAGAGACTTTATGTTTTTACGTAACCCAAGGTTAAGGTTAGCCGACCCTTTACCTCTAGAAAGTTTCACCTATTCGATACAGCATTCCTATCGAAAAACCTTCTCGCCCAATCATTTTAAATAGCACTCGTGAAATGGGGAATTCCCAGCGCGAAAAAAAGTAAAATCCGTTCGACTAAGACAGTCCGCACACGCGGTCAGCGTGCGTGTCCAGCGGCCGTCGCGAAGAAATTACTCGGGTTTGTGAATTGAGCAGCAGGATTACGGCATGTGGATCGAATCCACACCGCGGGTGTGGCTAAGGAGCAGTTCGGCTGGTACATACGACGCGCGCGGCGGTAAAACGCTGTGCGCGCTCATCGTCCTTGGGGCGCGTTAATCAAGGGCTCTCAAAAAAGTTGCGAATTCCATTGAAACGATGGTATGTACGAGAAGCATTGCGTCTAAAAAAGCACATTAGAAACAAAAAAACATGAATGAAATGCAAAAAATGATAAAGGGGGACGGCTACAATGGGACAACGACTACTTTTTTCGGAGGTCCTCGGTTAACGCGCCCCAAGGACGATGAGCGCGCACAGCGCCTTTCCGTCGCGCGTCACGTGTGCTAGCCGAACTGCTCCTTAGCCACACCCGCGGTGTGGATTCGATCCACATGCCCAGGATTACTAGTCGAAAAGTGAATAAAACCGCAATCAGCTGTTCGCACCAGTGAAAAGGCTTGTACGAAAACGCCTTCGCGACAGCCGCTTGACACGCACGCCGACCACGTGGGCGGTCTGTCTCATTCAGAGAGACTTTATGTTTTTACGTAATCCAAGGTTAAGGTTAGCCGACCCTTTACCTCATGATGGTTTTAGCTATTCAATACCGTTTGTAGATCGAAATACCTTCTCGCCCAATCATTTTAAATAGCACTCGTGAAACGGGGAATTTTCAGCGCCAATGTGAGTACTTCACCGTAGATTTTAGATTTTTCTTTATCGCGAAATCGGTCCAAATTCTGCAGAAAATACCTTACTTCATTGGCGAAATGTATAAATAACGTTTACAAATCAAGAGATCAAAACTTTTGAGAAGCAAAAAGATCATTTTCTTTAGTGATGCCAAACTCATGTTTTATGCCGATTTTTCGGAAAGTTTTTTCTTCTGGAAATCATAAATCGCAAGTGCAATCGCTATTTTTTATCACTTATGCATAATTTTCTCCCATATTATAATTCTGTTTTTCTTTTGAAAGTTTGGCAGACATTCAATAAAGGTTATATATATTTCTCCCAGATTTAAGATTTTGTACTGTAACTATGAGATGCATTTTTTTATTATTCGACTCAAACGTTTATTAAAATTATACAAACTTTCTGAACTGAGTCGTGTGTAAACTCACAAGAAAATCAAGAACTTGTAAAAAAATTGATGAAAAATATATGGGTAATATCGATTTTTTTTCCAGCCCGCATTCAAAGTCTGCGTATTGAAGTGGAGGATGTGGATGAGCCGCCGGCTTTCGTAAATGGGCCGGTGCCGTTTCTGGCTGTTGTCCCATTGGAGACGCCCGTTGGGTTTCATGTCTACAAGGTAAGTCCACAAAATATTTTTTTTTAATTTTTAGGAGACTATTTTCTCGACCTGGGAGAAATATTCGCGAAGGCAGGTTGTAGAGCAAAATCGAATTTGTAATCAATTTTGGGGAACTAAGACGAGAACTCATTGTGAGCTTTCAAGCGAAAAAACTGCGAAATTGAATTTATGACGCTTTAAAAAAATCGGAAAAATGAAATCTCTCGAAATTTGAAAGGAAAAACTGCGAAATCGAATTTAAAAATATCCAAAAAAAAATTCTGATGAAATCTCTCGAAATTTGGAAAAAAATCATTGTTGAATTTTAGTAAAACCTGGAGAAGAGAAAGCAGATTGTAATTAATCACAGTTTTTGGGTCAAATAACTTTTGTTGTTTTCGAATAAAAATCACATTGACGTCGGAACATGCAAGGATTATGGAAAAAGCGGGGAAGTAGATTCTGTAATGAATTTTAAAAGGAAAAACAGAGAGATACATTGGTATGATTTTGGTTTGAAAAAATGACAAAATTTAATGTGTTTTTCTAGAAAAAGTTCAGAAAAACACATCGATTTTTTCCATTTTTTGAACAAAAACCATAGCAGTGTATTTCTCTGTTTTTCCTTGCTGAAAAAATTCTTAAAATTCCTTACTAAACTAGGAAAAATTGGAGCGGAAAGTGAAGTTTTCTTCTTATAAAGAAATATAAATTGAACTTGCCGCAGAAAAGTTGGCGCAGAAAATTTTATTTTTCACGGTGTTTAAAAATAATTATTCTATTGTATGTTCGAGGAAGACAGGAAAATTAATTCTGAATAATAATTTTTAGAATCATGAGAAAATAATGAATTTTACCATCCAAAAAAAACTAGAATTAAGCTTGTCTAGAATCCTGAAAAAAAGACAGCAGATTTAAAATTGTTTTGAATTTCCGAAACATAAAAATTGAAGATCTGACATAGAATTTCAACCCCTATGTAGCTCAGTTTTTGTGCGCAATTTCAATAGAATTTAGGTTTCGAAATTTGTAGCTGAACATCTCAGGCGATTTTCGGCTCTAAGCCGCCCCAGATAGGAATCGGAGCCGCTTGACAAGTCGTCCCGTATTCCCGAATTCTGAATACCCTAGAAAGAAGCTGCCGTGGCCGTTGCAACTGGTTCGATTCCGAGCCGAGCTGCAGGCGCCCAAAGAGCAACAGCGGTGGTGCCCTCCGAGCCAACTCCGGTTCAAATTCGGTCGCAATGGCGACTGCAGTTCCTGTCCTAGGTTATTCCGTACCCTGCTCGTTCTCGTTGATGTTACACATAAACCCTTTTGTTCTCTCCATGCAAGAAGCCACGCGATGTGCACCTGCGTCATAACAGCAGATCAATATGGTGGAGAACAACCGTAGCCCTGATGGCAACAGATTGCCAACAGGAGTTGTCATTTCAACGCAAACGCAGCTTCAGTTTCTTCGGTAACTGCAGTTGGTTAGCTGTTGCCAGGGGAGGAGCTAGTTCGGCTCGGAGTCTCGAATCGCCCGAGATTTTTTTTATTATAAAGACCTTATCATTATGATAACGTATTCGATATTCAGTTTGTGGCTCGTGACGAAGGTGGAGATGGGGACAATGATGTTGAGTATCGGCTGATTAACACTGAACGTGAGCACCAGATCTTCTCTATTTTCCTATTTTTTTTTCAATTCAATTGAATATTTTTTTCGTGACGGTTTATCGAAATGTAATTCATGCCGATATCATATTTGTCAGGCATTTCATTGACAGTTACCTTTTTTCAGCCTCTGGAATGTTCACAGTAGACGCCAACACAGGAGTGGTACGGACAGCGGTCAGGCAGTACCAGGAAGGACAAACCTACAGAGTACTGGTTCAGGCGATCGATAAAACTCCAAGTGACAATACAACGAAGCAGGTTAGACAGTTCTGCAATTTATGGCTAGGTTATGACATCACAGGCTCTTATTTCTCGGGCGGCTTGTCGGCAAAACCCGGGAGGATACCTGCCAACGGCGCACAAAATATAGGCGAATACAGACAAAACTTAGAAAAGTTCTGGATGTACAAGTCGCAATTTATGGTTAGCTTATGACATCACAGGTGCACAAGTCCCGGGCGAGTTTTCGGCAAAGCACGGGCCAGTCCCGAGCGACTAGTCGGCTAAACTCGGCCAGATCGTCTGCCGAAGGCGTGCGAAATGTAGGCGAATTCCGGAAAAACTAAAAAAAGTGTTCTGGGCGTACGTGTCGCAACTTATGGCCAGGCTAAGGTTCACATGTCCGGGCCATTAGTCGACAAACCCCGGGCGACTTCTTGACAAAGTCGGCCGGGACATGTGTACCTGACCAGGGAATTTCTCCACATTTTTTGATTCATTTTGCTTTGTACTTCCAGTTTTCGCCAATCGATTAACATTGTTTTCAAGGAATCTGAGGTGGCTAAGTTGGAAATCCTAGCAGGAGATCGTCCGCCACAGTTCCTCCAGCAGCACTACACCGTTTCACTGCCTGAGGATAGTCTAGTGGATTATAGGTTGGCGTAACATTATATTTCTTTTTTTCAAAATACTACTATTTTCTTATAATATATTATTTTTCTGATCATTTTCGCCAAGAATTTGGCCCTTTTAGCATCGCTTACTTGCTCTGCACAATGTTCATACTATATGTTCCATATCTCGCTCACGTATATCGCTTGCTGTCGCTCGCTCGCAGTTGCTTCCTATAGCTTCAACTCTGTACCCTTTTCGACCGCTGTTTTTTTGTAATGTTTCCTAGGGCCTTGTGCATACTTCTCGTGACGAAGGGGCGTCTTAGTGTTTGAAACTCGATATCGCGCGTTGTGAGAGGTATGTACTAGGCTTTAGTGTCGGCTGTCGATTCCCTTGTTGCTTGTTCCCGCTTGATGCCGTCTACGATTGTCGATTGTTGCCCAACCCGTTCATATTTTTCTCAAGCTAAACTTGACTTCCTTTTTTTCATACTTGCCGCCTAAGGCCTCCAACTGTCGCTTGTCAGCACATCACCTCAGATTTTGATCTCTAGCAGTGCTGATAAGCTCGTGACGTTGCTTTTGCCGTCTGCTGCTGCTCACTCTCGCTTAATGTCGTCCATTGTTTTTCACCCAACCTCTTTTCTCATGTCGTTCAGGCCGAGTGCATACTTCGCGTGACGGCGATAGTGCAATATCAATTCCTGATCGTTTTTTCATGGCAAACACTATGTCGCGTCGCCCGTCACGGTAAGTATACCATACCTCATACTATTAGAGTCGCTCTGTGTCGCTTGCTTGTGCATCACGTCCAGTTCGTTCTATTCTTGTCTCTATAGTTATCAGTGCTGCTCTAGGCCGCTAGCCACCGCCCACTGTTGCTTCCTGATTCCTATTGTCCTCTGTCGCTTCCACTCCGTACACGATTTTTTCATTTGTCGCTCAGAGCCGCTTTCTCCTAGGATTTGTGATAGACTTATGTTTTAGGTTTTTTTTTGTCGCCCACCGTCGCTCATTGTCGCCTACCGTCACCCTTTTGGATTCAAGTTCAATTTAATCTCATGTCGCTTAGATTCGCTTCAGTCGATCATTTGTGCATCGTCTCAAATTTCATCTATCTTGTTTTTTGGCAGTTTTCAATCTGCTTCAATATTGCCTGTTGTCGGGAGCAGTCGCCTAATGTCGCCCACTATCGCGCATCGAAGTTTCACTTCATTTTTTTCATGTCGCTTTTAATCCCTTTCTGCCACTCAATTGCATATGACCTCGGACTTGTTCCATTTGTCTTTTCATAGTTCTCAATGTGACTCATTGTCGCTTGCTCTCGCTCACTATCTCTTAGTGTCGAACAACCGATTTCAAGTAAATTATCTTTCATATATCGCTCACAGCCAGAGTTGCTTCCTCTTGTACTTGGAACATGCGTCGTTGTCGCCTGCTGTCGCCCAATGTCGCTTCTTGCCGCCTTCCTTAGCTCACCGATTTTGACTAGAATAATTTCTTTTTGCACTGAAGCTATAGTCGCTCCCAGCCGCTTGCTTCTTCATCGTCTCAGATGGGATCTATTGGTGCTGTTTATAGTTTTTAGTGACTGGAAAGAAAAAATGGAAAGCAACAAACTTTTCTGCGTGCGCTGCTCTTGTGTTGGTTCACAGAACAAACCGGCATACATACAAAGTCGTCAATATATGTAAGTATAACAGTAGTAATCCTCGTGTATTTTAGCGTGGTGGATGTCCGAGCCCATCGATTCCGAGCGATTGACGACCGTCGATCCAAAGGAGAGTTGACATACTCGGTTTGGACCCAGCATGGCGGTCAACGCGAGGCGACTTCTGTGTTCGGCATTGACCCGAAAACCGGCGTAATCCATCTGAGACGCTTGCTGGACTATGATGACCCGTCGCAGCCGAAACTCCACAAGCTTATCGGTGGGTTCGCCAATTTCCAGCCTATTCCTAGCCAATTTCCGTCATTTAATTAAGCTTTGCGCTGAGCCCGGCGGATGACCTTATCGAATCTTGCGATCTCTAAAGGGTGGATTACCACCTACGCGGGTAACTGAGGGATGGGGGAGAGCTCATTAGTCCGATTATCCGTGTCCAGCTATACTAATATGGTTACCGCTTGTCGAGTAATCCAGTCATCCTCGTCGGACCTATTAGAGGATTTCGTAACAGATGTCCTGACGCGCGTTGCATGGCGTGACCTCAAAGGGTTAGATGGTCCTAAAGATGTCTCCGAGATGGATTCTCAAGATAGTTGATTGTGCCGGAGGTGAAAGGGGCCAGGCGACCGCGTCTGGGGACCATATCCATCACTGGATGACACTGACCGGATGTCATTCAGGCTATTGATAGACGGCGACGGACAGCTCGATTATGGGGTTCCAAGTGCATGGAAGGATTTCCACTTATAGGAATGTAGGGGATAAAAGGAAGTGTTCAGGGGGAAATATCAAATTCGAGACGTTACTAAATTCACATTGTTGAAAAGGCAAAATTTTGTTCTCGTAGGGTGCTTAGGGCTGTTTCCAGACAAATGAAAGCTACAATAATCAGAAAATGTGAACGGATTGGTAGTCATTTCTCTAGACTATACTGTTAGATGATTTTTTTGGTCAAATCCGCGGTCTCGGCTTTGCTACCGTACACGTACCGTAACCCACAAAGGATCGAATGGTACCAAAATCTTCTGGAAGAAACCTATGATCACTTTGCGAACAGTATTACCAATAATCTTCTTTGGCGTTGTTTTCGGCGGAACTGTGACCTTGGCCTCACTACCGTACACCTACCGTAGCCTACAAGAAGTTTGAAAAATACGGCAAATATCTGAATATTAAAAAAATCTAAATGAAGGTCAGCAATCAACACTTCAGGGGCCGGATTCATCAACGCGGCAGTGCTGGTAGCCCTATCCAGTGGTAGCGCTACACCCGCGGTAGATTGCTACCCAACCATCACATTGTGATTCACGACCGCAATGCTACCGTGGGTAGCGCTACCAGGCAGATACGCCTAAAGGCGTTTTGTGTGTGGCGACGCCGCCGTGTTTTACAAGCGACGGCTATTGCACATCACTCGTAATCGCTTTCCAAAAGCCTAAACTTTTGAAAACGCAAAAAACCTGAAGCATAACAAAGCAGAAAAGCTATTAAAAAAGTAAATCTATGTTTAAATCACATAAAGAATCCACTAGTATGGGTAACGTAGCGATAGTTTTCAGTTTTTTTTTTCGGTAGATTTGATTAATATGTTCTTTAATCTGTACCGGTATAAATATTGAGAATGAGAATGATATGTATATTATTCGGGATATTTTTTGCGACGCTTGAATGATTTCGCGTCTCATAGTTGGGTTGCGGCGTTCTATGAAAGCTCCCAAGGAGATATATTTGTATTGAAAATGTCAGTGTAACTATAAACAAACAAAACAAAAAATTAGCAGTATCAGAAACGCATGGGCCTAACTGTGTAATCACTGATTAGCCCTAATACTTGTGCGAATGTTTTATACCTTATATTTGCCTAGTTTCCATATATGTAGTGTTTAGTTTGGGAAAAAAACCGAGAGTAGATCACGGATCTTCATTTTTAACAATGTTTTGGACCCGTATTTTTTTTCAAATCTCCTCGTCATCAATCCTTTGCTGCCCTCGTCCTTTGGGTAAATAAAAGAGTATTTTATAAAAAAAATTAAAAGCTGTGAAAACCCAATTTTCGCGTAAAAGGAAAATCATAGATATATACATATTAGGTTCGTGCAAAATTCATCGCGGTTTTTATAAAATCAAATCTTTTTTTTAAACGAGTTTTTTCCTGGAAAGTGTAATATGGCATTCATTTTTTCATCTATTTTACACTACCGGAAGTCGAAGAATAGTCGATAGATAGCATAATAAATATTGTGGATTAGGGGATTTCGTGTAGTTTGTAACGATGAAGTTTGGTGTCTAAAAGTCATTGCGTGAAATAGAAACTGAAGGCTGCAAGAATGTTCAGTACTAATGGTTAGAACGCACATAAAATTTCAATTCACAAAAGATCGAGCTCTTCGAGAAGGGACAAAAAGTATGTATCAGATAGAGAAGCACCAAAATGCACAAAAAACTCAACCGGACGAAGAAGAATTATTTCCCAAAACCAACAATTATTTTTGCACCAACCTATTCATTCAGAATTAAACGAGCCTTGACGATGAATAATGAGTATTGAGAAGAGAGTGGCTGAAATCGAAGATAAAAAACACAAAATTTTCACCGAATAAAGATAAAAATGCCGGAAATCCGTTATACAAGGGGTTTGAAAACAGCTGTTCAAAGGACGAGCGCGTTAATTTAGCATCGGAGCGCGAAATCTCGCCAGGTAGGGCCCCGCTGGTAGGACCCTACCCGAGATTAGCGCTGGGTAGGCTTTGGTAGGTTGCTACGTGGGTTGCAAGTCTCGTATATCGCGTCATTCGCGCAAATTCTAGTAGAAAGCTACCCTTACCCAGCCTACCAGCGCTAAATTTCGTTGATGAATCCGGCCCCAGTTAACCTTCCATGTGAAGTTTCAGTCAAATCCGTAACCTTGATCACGCTACAGTACACCTACCGTGATTATCCTGATAAACACAGCGATGGTCTCCTAAAAATCAGCAGAGCTCAATCGAGGTCGCTAAAGTTTTGATTTTTTGGGTGAACTTTAAAGTCGCTCTCCAACTTCGATCTCGTTTTCCTGTTTTCTGCTGCGCTTAGAGAGAATTTCACGCTCATCACAGTGGTGCCCCCAAAATCGCTCAGAGCTGACTACGAACAGAGTTATGGCCCTTCAAAGATTTTGAATTTGAAGGGCGAGAGGATCGCGGACGAGTTGTCTGGAGCCTTTTTTCTGCTACTCGCAGCCATCAATCTCAGGCAGGCCACAGTATGAAGCCAGACAGAAAACAAATAAAAGAGCTCAGATTTCCAATCAAATAAATAGCACGCCTTATTGAGATGGAAAACTTGCCTGTGGACGTGGTGCATTTCCGTTTTTTTTTTGGGGGGGGGGCGTGGTCGGTTTTTTCCTAGTTTTTTTCTCGCCTATTTGAGCGAATCAGGATTTCGCGCTTGGAAGGGTTGCTACCAGGGGTGTGCGTAAATGAAATTTAAAATTTCGTAAATCGTAAAACGTAATTACGACAAAACCACCGTAAATCGTAAACCGTAAATCGTAAATCGTAACCAGCAATCAATAATAGTAACCACTAGATATGTATATTATTACTGTGGTGAAACAAGAGAAACTACATACTGTCCATTGTTTCATGTATCAAGTACATAATAGTTTGCGTTCAGTATTTGACAGCTAACCTCGTTCAAAGGCACAGGTCACCCAAAAAAATTAATTTCCAGACTTTATGTTTATCTTGGAGAGAGTCACACGATGATCACAGTGATATCTCTGGAATCGTCCAAGACCCCCTTTGAATAGAGTTATGGCTCCTCGAAGATGCCTAGATTTCAAAGGTGAAAATTTGGTGGACGAGCTGTCCCAGGCCTGTATTTCTCTTCATTCGCGAGAGCCAGCGAGTATAAGGAGACAGCCCAGCAGTGGACTGAAGAACGACGACTTGTTGGAATTCATACATCCATCACTATCGAGTTCGAGTCTGGTACAGTTGACCGCAATGTTAAAAAGACATGGTGCGGTTGCGGACTTGCACTTCATTACGGTAGAATCTTGCACTTTGCAAGATTTCGTCATCGATCGGCGCCAGCCGTCGTCTTTCTGCTCACGAGAATATCAGCTGTGGCGCCGATCGATGACGAAATCTGGCAAAGTGCCAGATTCTACCGTGGTTTTAGTGCGAGTCCGCAACCGCACCATGCCCTTTTAACATTGCGGTCAACTGTAGGAGTTTGGGCCTGTGGTGGTCGCTTATATTCCGCTTATTTGTAGGGATTGAGATCTTGCATTTGGCACGTGTTATACAGGAGGGGTCTACTACACAACTACATGAAAATCTTAAAATTCATATCTGAGGGTATCATATCTGTGTCTTTAAAGCCACAGTCCAACCTCAGAGGTAATTTTTTATATTATGGTCCGGTCGCCGCCTATAGCAACCCTGCCAAGCGCGAAATCTCAATTCGCTCAAACAAGCCACAGAAAGCGAGGAAAAGTTGACCACGCCCCCTTGAAAGAAAAAATGGGTAACGCCCACTGACAGGTTTCCGATCTCAATAGGGAAGAGACCCGCGAATGGTTTTAATCAAAACCTATGTTCTTCGATTTGTTTTTGGTCTGGCTTCATATTGTGGCCTGCTTCAGAACGATGGCTGCGAATAACGAGAAAATCCAGGCTCGAGACAACTCTTCCGCGAACTTCCAGCCGTTCAAAATTGAAATTTTTGAGGAGCCGCACCTCCGTTCGTAGTGAGTTCTGAGCGCTTCTGAAGACACCATTGTGATCAGCGTGAGATTTTCTCCAAGATAGGCAGAAAAACGGAAAATCGATTCTGAGGTTGGACTGTGCCTTTAAGGATACACTTTGTCGCTGTCATGAGCGACAGGCATGAAATCTAGCACAAATCGCGCGCGACCTGCATCGGAGCAGCGGCATCGGTTGCCGTAGGAACAACTATGGCGCGTCAGCCGCAGCGACGTGTCGCGGAGGGCTGACATACTGCAAATGTGCCGAAGCCTGCCACTGTGCAGCGCACTGTGAATGCAGCAGGTCTGAAGGGAGGGAGTTCCGCGAGAGCCGGTCGCTGTCGCTGTGAAGAGCGACGCGACCGTGTCTCGTAAAAGTATACCATACCCTTAATGGGACCGTCTTACCCGTACTTCTCTGCTTTTCCTTACCTTTCATTCCACAACTCCTTCCAGATCTTGAGAAATCCGCAAGTCCGATTCAGCTTTCCGCGAATCTGCTGGGCAACAGGGACACAATTATTCTCGTAATGCCTCTCCCGAAATGCTAACGCTGTTGTAAGCGTTAGGCCAAATCACCGTATTTGAGCGATTCTCATCAGCCGAGTTTGAGAACTCCTCCCATTTGCTAGCGGAACCGCAACGCCGATTATACAGTCGGTAGGGATCGCACTCATATGCATTATGTATTTCGAGCTCCCTACTGAAGGTCGGCTCAAACTCGGTACACGTACGTCAAAAAGCATGGCATCAAGCTTGGGCCAACTTTCAATAGAGATCGCAAAGTATCAGTCCGATCCTTGCCAACTCTATATTATCTAGAACACAGTATCTGTCGCCCAGCACAGTCTATTTTTTCCTATGTCCACTGAATCACTTGCAGAATCGTAGCTTTATGGTGACGATACTGTAGGCTATTAAAGGACACGTAAGCACGAAAAAACACTGTCTAATTCTCGCCGCTTTGTGTAGCTTAGTCCGCATAGTTAAAGAATGTGGCCAACGCGCCCCAACGAACGCTCGCAACTGTGAAATATAACGGTTTTAGCAAAAGGGCGAAGCTGAGCGTTTAAACTAGCACTCGCCACTTTCCTGGGTGTCCTTTGCTGCGGACGAAGAAAAATTAGCTAGAGGAAACGATTTTTAGCTTCAAACTCCTGGGACAAAAAACGAACGCTCCGAGTGGTGATTTTTGTGGACTCTGAGTAGCCGTGATCTACTCAAAAGGCGGGCCAGGAGCACTATTTGAAGCAGGTTTTTGATTGAATAGACTGCTTCGCTCGATGTTTTGACGCTAATCTAGTTATAGGAATCAGGAAAGTTGATCTTAATGAAAAACTCGGAAACGAAGTTCCTCTTGGAGAGTGATTTTAGATTGCATTGGGTCGTAGGCGACAGCTAGTCACACGTGCGCGGCGGTCAACGCGGATCTGTAATCCAGCGCCTCCAACTTCGACCGTGTGTCCCGCGTTAGGCCTAGTGCATACTTGCGTCGCGGCGACGGGGTCGCGGTGTAGGAATTGGTACAACCCGCCGCGCCCAGCGCAGTGATCGATCGCGCCGAGCACTGGCAGTCGTCGCGCGCGGCCAATCTGGTGGGAGCTGCTATACGCGACGGTGTCGTGCCTGCATCGCGGCCAATCTACACTTTTCCACAATGTGCGCGCTGTTTAGCGCCATCTGGATGGTGTGTCGTGTCGTCGTGCACTGCACTACGACACCGCGACGTAACCGCCAGACATCCGTCCTGGAAGGCAATAGTACGTTTGTTTCAACAACTTTTGGTTGGTAAATGGCCTCGAATCCGTTTGTTATGTGTTCTAATCGCGTAGATTATATAACGACGATCGGCCAATCGGAGGTTTTCATTCTCCCGAATACCATCATGAAATGAATTTCTTCATTATTTCTATTATTTGGCATTTTCCTTTTTCATTATTTTTTATTGCAATGCACTCACTATTCTTTGTCCGAATTGTGCTCGCATTGATGATCATAGCGAGAGAGACACCATTTTGAGAACAAATATCACGAAAATGGAAAAATGACATCGAAATTTACAGAGACTGGCGATGTTCCACTTTTTAAAATTGGTTTGAAATTCTTTCGCTCGGTACTCCTGCCAGGGTTGATTTTGGCTGTCAACCCAGTTCTCAGATTTGCTGAACGATACCAGGTTGTGATCAGGGTTCGGCGCGAGGTGTGGATATCCACACCGGGGGTCTGAGCTGCGCAAGGGTGGAAGGAGGGGAGTCTTGGCTTCACCGGGAGACTAAATGAACCATTCTGAGCGCTTCTGAGAAGGGGGGTCTGAGAAAATCTCCAAAAGTTTGCATCTGGAGTAGGGGGTCTGAGTGAATTTAGACTTGTCCACACCTCGTGCCGTACCCTGGTTGTGATAGGTCACTCCGATACGTATATCTTAGTCGGTAGGTAAATGTTCTTAATTTAGGTAGGTGCAACTTTGCCTAGAATGGGTCTTTTTGGGTGCTAATCACCCTGCAATTCACCATCGGCTTATGATTTTTATGAATCGCGACCTTTACGGTATATAAAACGTCACTCAGCCACCTTACATGATTTTGGAATTTCGAAAGAAGTATCGTATCAATGATCACTGCCTTAAAAGTCTCCAAAGGTGAAGTTTTAGTGAAATCTGAAATCGAACAAAATTACCTCACATATAGAGTAATGAGTTTAAAAGGGAGAGGACGAAAATGAATTACAGCTCCGTGTGAAACACCTACAAATGAGCCTGTATTGGAAAAGATTAGACCCTATTATTGGAAGGAGATGAAAAAACACTGTTATGAAAATAGTATTTGGTCGTGGACGCAATATTGCGCCATCTCCATTTGCAGGCGACCGGCCGATCTCCAATCACGTCGTTGAGCACTCTCTGTCGCGGCGACGCCGTCGCACTCGCGACGAAGTATGCACTAGGCCTTCTAATGATAGAATCAAGTCAAAGAATGATAACGGGACAGGGCTGTGTAATCACACGTCTGGGTTGGTCCCATCTCCTGACCAAAAACATTAGTATACGCAAATTTGGATTAGAGCAGGTTAACTGGAGATGTCTTGTGATTTACTTCCAATGCATGTATTTTTATTTACGAAAAATTACGATTTACGGTCCAAAATGTCGTAAATCGTAATCCGTAACTACGAGACCAAAAAACGCCGTAAATCGTGAAATCGTAAAGCGTAATTACGCACACCCCTGGTTGCTACGCACGGAGGCCGGACTACAATAACAAAAATAAACCCATATTTCGAACTGTGCCTCTGAGTTGAATCTCAGGTATATGCCCTTGACTATCGCATATTTACCGTAATCTTCCGAGAAACTGAATGTATCTTCTGGATAAGAAAGGTACCGGTGACGATTCCGCAAGCAGTGGCCGGATTCATCAACGAAATTTAGCGCTTGTAGGCTGGGTAAGGGTAACTCCCTACCGAAATTCGCGCGAATGACGCGATTCACGAAACTTGCTACCTACAGTAGCAACCTACCGAAGCCTACCCTGCGCGAATCTCGGGTAGGGTCCTACCAGCGGCGCCCTACCCGGCTAGATTTCGCGCTCTGAAGCTAAATTTACCAGCTCGTCCTTTGAACAGCTGATTTCAAACACCTCTTGTAACGGATTCCCTGCACTTTTATCTTTATTCGGTCAAAATATTGTGTTCCCATCCTGGAAATTCGCAGCTCCCTTGTCAATAATCGTTATTTACCGTTAAGGCTCGATCAATTTTGAATTAATAGGTTGGTGCAAAAAAATTGTGGATTTTGAAAAATAATTTTTCTTGGTCCGGTTGAGTTTTTTGTGGACTTCGATGCTTCTCTATTTGATACATTCTTCTTGTCTCGTCTCATTAAACTCGATCTTTTGTGAACCTAATTTTGATGTGTGTTCCAAGTACTGAACATTCCTTTAGCCTACATTTCTCTTTCATGCAATGACTTTGAGACACCAATTTTTATCTTTAAAAACCCCTAATCCGGAATCCAATATTCCACAATATTAATTTTGATAATTGTCTACCATTTTTCGATTTCCGGTAGTTTATGATAGATCAAGAAATGCGCTTTTCAATGCCATATTATACTTTGCAAAAAAAGCTCGTTTATGCGAAAAGATTTATTTTATAAAAACCGCCATTAATTGTGCACGAACCTGATATAAATCTATGATTTTCCTTCTACGCGATAACTGGGTTTTCACAGCTTTTGATTTTTGGGCGCAACACTCTTGTAATTTACCCAAAGGACGAGGGCGGCGATGGATTGACGATGGTGAGATTTGGAAAAAATACAGGTTCAAAACATTATTAAAAATGAAGAGTCGTGATCTAATCTTGGTTTTTTCCCAACCTAAACACTACACGAAAACCAGGTAAGTATAAGTTATAGAACATTAGCATAAGTACCAAGGCAAATCAATTATTACACGATTGGGTCCGAGCGTTTCCGATACTGCTGATTTTTTTTTGTTTTGTTCGTTTATAGTTATACCGATTTTTAAGACGCCGCGATCCAGCTATGAGACGCGAAATCATTCGAGCGTCGCAAAAAAATGCCCCGGTTAATATACACATCATCGTCATTCGCAATATTCAAACTATGTTACAGATTAAAGAACGTATTAATGAATCTACGAAAAAAAGCCGAAAACCATCGCACTGTTTCTGATACTGCTGGATTCTTCATGTGATCTCAACATAGATTTGCTTTTTTTCATGTTTTTCTGCTTTATTATGCCTAAGGCTTTGTGAGTTTCCAAAAGTTTAAGCTTTTTGAAAGCGAACACGAGCGATGTGCAATAGCCGTAGTTTGTAAAACATGACTGTGTCGCCACACACATAACGCTTTTAGGCGTAACTGCTTGGTAGCGCTACCATGGTAGCATTGCGCTCGTGAATCACAATGTGATGGCTTGGGTAGCAATCTACCATGGGCAGCGCTACCGCTGGATAGGGCTACCAGCATTGCCGCGTTGATTAATCTGGCCCCAGTACTCCTATTAACTCGCATAGGTGACTGACTTTTCGATCAAGTTTAAAACAGTGAACACACTACCGCTTACCTACCGTAATCTTACAGACAGCCGATATTTACCGTCGCCCTGTCGAAATTGCAAAGTTGATAGTATATTCACTATCTACACTAGAAATGAACCTCATAGAGGAATTGCTGGTAAGATCTGGGGCCGGATTCATCAACGCGGCAGTGCTGGTAGCCTTATCCAGTGGTAGCGCCACCCGCGGTAGATTGCTACCCTAACCATCACATTGTGATTCACGAGCGCTATGCTACCGTGGGTAGCTCTACCAAGCAGTTACGCCTAAAAGCGTTGTGTGTGGTGACGCAGCCGTGTTTTACAAACGACGGCTATTGCATATCGCTCGTAATCGCTTTCCGAAAGCTTCAACTTTTGAAGACTCACAAACCTAGAGCATAAAAACGCAGAAAAACCATGAAAAAAGAAATCTATGTTTGAATCACTTTAAGAATACAGCAGTATGGGAAAAGTGACGATTGTTTCCGGTTTTTTCGGTAGACTTCATTATTATGTTCTTTAATCTGTACCATAGTTTGAATATTGAGAATGAGGATGATGTGTATGTACATTATTCGCGACATTTTCGTGGGACGCTCGAATGATTTCGCGTCTCATAGCTGGATTGCAGTACCAATCCCCAAGGCGATTTTTTACATAGAAAATGTTGACATAACTATAAACAAACAAAACAAAAAAATCAGCTGTATCAGAAACGCTTTAGCCTAGTTGTGTAATCACTGATTTGCCTCAGTACTTATGCGAATGTTTTATACCTTATACTCACCTAGTTTTCGTACAGTGTTTAGGTTGGGAAAAAACCAAGTGTAGACCACGGCTCTTGATTTTTAATGATGTTTTTAGCCTGCATTTTTCCAAATCTCGTCATCATCAAGCCTTCGCAGACCTCGTCCTTTGGGTTAATTAAAAGAGTATTTTGCCCAAAATTTAAAAGCTTTGAAATTCCAATTTTTGCGTAAAAAGAGAGTCATAGGTACATAATAGGAGTGTACTAAGCGCGCTTCCGAGTGAGTAGAGTTTCCAGCGCCGCAGCCGCCGATCTGTTGACTCTAAGTGGGTTTTAGAAACTGAAAAGTAAACAAAATTGGAGAAAATTGTATAAAAATGCCATATCGAGTCAGTTTTGGCGCAGCTAACTCGACTGACTCGAGACGCAATTGCGGACCGGAAATTTTCCCAGATTTTCAGAATCAAAATCCACAAAAAAACTCAACCTGACGAAGAAAAATTATTTCTTAAAACTCAAAATAATTTTTGCACCAACCTAATAATTCGAAAAAAATCTAGCCTTGACGCCTTGAATGTGTATTGAGATGAGAGTGGCGGTATTACAAAAGGGGTTCAAAAACAGCTGAATGGACGAGCGTGTAATTTTGGCATCAGAGCGCGCGATCTCGCCGAGTAGGGCGCCGCTGGTAGCACCCTACCCGAGATTCGCGCTTGGTAGGCTTTGGCAGGTTGATACCGTGGGTAGCTAGTTTCGTGAATCGCGCCATTCGCGCGAATTTCGGTAGAAAGCTACCCTTACCCAGCCTACCAGCGCTAAATTTCGTTGATGAATCCGGCCCCTGTAGTCATTGCTAGCCTACTGTATACCTACCGCAGTCTTATGAACAATGCAAATGTGCTTTTGACATTTGAAAGTGTTAAAGGCACAGTCCAACCTCAGAATCGAATTTTCGTCTTCTAGCTTATCTTGAAGAAAATTTCACGCTGATCACAATGGTGTGTCCAGGATTGCTCAGAACTCACTACGAACGGAGTTATGGCCCCTCAAAAATCCTAAATTTTAACGGCGAGAAGTTTGCGGACGAGTTGTCTCGAGCCTGTTTTTTTCTCTCGTTATTCGCAGCTATCGTTCTGAACTAGGTCACAGTATAAAGCCAGACCGAAAGCAAATGGAGGAAAATAGATTTTGAATAAAATCAATAGCGCGTCTCTTTCTTATTGAGATCGAACACTTGTCGGTGAGCGTGCCCCATTTCTCCTTCTCTGGGGGCGTTGCCGGCTTCTACCTTGCTAATTTGAGCGAATCGAGATTGCGCGCTAGGCAGGGTTGCTAAACACACAGGCCAGACTACAATATCAAAAATCACCCTTACGTGAAACTGTACCTTTAAATAAAATCTTAAGTACTCGCCGCACCACCGTATATTTGCCGTAGTCTTCCAAGGAATCGAATATATCTTCTGTACTGTGCTTATCTGGGCCAGATTCCGGTCCGCAGTTGCGTCTCGGCACGCTTTGCGGCCGCACGCTCCCAAATCAGAAGAGCTTCCAGCGCTGCAGCAGCCGATCTGCTGACTCTAGGTGGGTTTTAGAAACTGGAAACTAAGAAAAATTGGAGAAAATTGCATAAAAAAGCCCCATCGAGTCGGCTTTGGCGCTGGAAACCCGACTGAGTCAAGCGCGTGAGGCCGCAAAGTGTGTCGAGGCGCAATTGCTTACCGGAATTTGGCCCAGATAAGCACAGTATACGAAAAGGAATTATGACGATTCCGCGAACACTATTCGAAATTACTCTTGTAGATGACTTTTTGATGGAGTTCGAGGCATTTGGCTTTGTACCGTATACCTGCCGTAATCTTACAGGGAGCCGGAATTTACCGTAGCCCTTTGGAAATTTCGAAATTGATAGTAGATTCACTATCTACTCTACAAATAAACCTCATAGAGGAATCGCTGCTCAGACCTGTAGCTATCGTCAACCTACTGTATACCTACCGTAGTCGCATGTTAAAATAGAGATGTGCTTTCGACTTTCAAAAGGGTTGAAACAGCATAATCAGCATTCTCAAATGACCTTCAGTAAGTGCAGGAACCTTAAGTCAATGTCCCTGCTCCCTGTACAGCGTTACCGTATGCATACCGTAACCTTCCAGAGAACAAAAATGAATTTTCATCTTTTTAGAATCTGGAAAGAAAAGAAATCTGAATAGCCTTTCTGTGTAAAGTCTCAGACTATCTAGACACATTGAACGTACCGTACCCTACCGTTCAACTTACCGTAATCCTTTGGAAATTCAAAAACTGTATTCGGGCACAAGGTACGCAACAGGAATGTGGAAGAAATTGATTCCCTAATTTCAGTGCATAAAAGCCTTATGATTTGCGGAGAGAGTGTGGAAATGCGGGAGAAAATTAGAATTTTCTGCAAATGAAATTTTTTAAAACTAATCGTTCGTTCCCCGAGTTCCGAAATTTCCGAAAAAGGCCCTTGTTCCCAGCCTACCTTGGAAGAGTTTGGTCAAAACACACAGCATTTCACAACAATTAACAGTTGTGGCAATGCGATAATGTCTCGAATTGACATTTTTTCGTGTAAATTTCAGTGGTAGCCAATGAGGACGACAAAGAGTCCAGCGTAGGCGTGGATGTGCAGATCGCCGACGTCAACGACAATGCTCCAATCTTCAGCCGGCCACTATACACTACACAGGTCAGGGAGGATTTTCCCGTGGGGAAGACAATACTGACAGGTTGGTTCGTTTTTGGGTCAGATTCTCCCAAACTGCTCCAAAAAATGTTTCACAAATCGGAAAGTCTGAATTTTAGTCCGAACAGAAGACAAGGACTCTGCAGAGAATGCCAGGGTGAGGTACTCGGTCGACAATGAGAACTTCACCATCAATGGCAAGGGAGAGATCGCGGCCAAAGTGAGTATTTCAAGGAGGATAAGATTTTTTAAGGTTTTTTTTTTCTTGAAAAAATCAGAGATTTACAGAATCAGTTGGATGCGGATCAGTTCAAGGAGCGCTTCTTCATCTACCGCTTCAATGTGACAGCCACGGATTTTGGAAATCCACCGCTTAGCTCGAATGCCACGGTGGGTTTAACGAATGCATGGCTCACTCCACAGACAAATGTTCTCGATTTTCAGGTTCATATCCGGACAGAGAATACCAATGATGAGGCGCCGGTGTTTTTCCCTACGCGACATTACACTGCGTATGTGGCTGAAGATGCTCAGGGAGGAACGCCTGTGGTTCAGATTCAGGTTAAACAATTGTTTTCCCAAATACAGTGATTACGATGAGGACAGTTTCTTAGTTTCTGACCTTGAATAGAAAGGTACGGAGCCGATTGCAACGACAATGTCGAAAAACGGGGAAAAACGAGTCAGAAATTGCCAAATTTGGCCGCAAAACGCTAATTTTGTATGCCCGCCCATCCCACTTTTTCGGTGGCTGTTGCGAAAGTGGGCGGGACGGGCATAGCACATTCAAGTTTGTTAGCTGTATAAGGCGGTTTCTTGCTTGTTTTTTTTGCCATTTTTTCGAGAGTGTTGTTGCAATGGGCCAGAACTTTTTGATTTTTGGTGTAAAATTGGGGACTGTTTTCATTGAGAACACTGTCATTTCATTTCGAAATGGGTCACATTCGAAATTTTAACTGAAAATACTAGCTTCACCTGGGTAATTTATCTGGGCAGGTGCAATCGTAGGAGGTTTTGTAGCTAATCATGTTGGTTATGCCTGCTCGGCGAGCTATTACTTATTACCACACGGATGTAGTAGTCAGCCTTGGCTTCATGCTTAATCGCTCACAGACACATTCGCTGGTTCCATCTCGAATTCTTTGTAACTACATATCTTCTCGAAGACACACCCATGAAGCTTACCTACCCTCCCTAACCCCTCCCCCAACCCTCCTGCGGACCCCCGGAAGCACCAATAAAAACCAGCAGGGTCAGCCGGTTAAAGCAAGGTTGGAAAACGGGAGTGACGTAAAGTTTTTTCGAAAAATTTGAAATTTGGGGGTGGACATTTTTGTGTCAAAAACAAGAAACGCTTTTCAGTGCTCTATCAGTTAGCTAAACTTGATTGCCAAAAATGCAGTGTAGGATTGATTGCGAAAAAAATTCTGCGAACGAATTGATTTTTTCTCTGAAATATTTTACACCTCGCATTTTAGAGGAAAAGTATACCTGAAGGTGACGTACGAATTTTTAACATTGCAAAAAAAATTGTCCATCAAGGAGGGGATGCGCATCTTCTGTAACAAGTCGTAATTCTCATGACTCATGGCGTGAGCGGCGCGGGCGATTCTGCTACCTCTGTCTGTCGTGCGCTCTCTCACTGTCTCTAACCGCGGCCATGCACCAGCACGCGTAGAAACCAGGAGAATTTCGCGGTTTTATATTCTTTACATAGCATTGTCGAGGTACGGGACAGCGGTCTGCTTGACCCTGAGAACCAGTACCTGTCCAGTCCGTGATGCACCTGAGGCTATTCATAAGCTTAAAGCTTGCTCAGCTTGTTCTCCGTCTTGTTTGTGAGAACGACCACCCACGAAACTTTACCTTCTACATTTCAATCCCACAGCTGATATTCTCGGGGACCGCCCATAAACTTGAGTTTTCTCCTCCCCGTTTTCATAGTTTATTATTTAGGGACCATAATTCAAAATTAAGTCTCTGAATTCTACATGAAAAAGTACACCCATGAGGTCTAGCCTTTCCCGTCCAAACCTCGCGATCTGGGTATGAAACTAGTTGGGGGGGCACTCAAGATTCATAATGAAATTATCGATATGCAACCTTTTTAACGCGTTTCGAACACGTGATATGACACGTTTTTCACGTTTCTAAAACGTGTAGCTGTGGAGAAAATCTCCATTTCTCTGCATGAAGCTTGAGTGCCTACCAACTCGTTTTAGGCCGCGATCTGTGGTTTAAGACCACCCATGAAATTTAATCGCCCCCGGCCGCTCTTGAAGGGGTTGCTCTACACATTGACCTCTCGTATGGTTCAAGCACATGGGACCGTAGGACAAGTAATTCACACGAAGTGGTCCCCAGTGGAACTAGGGCCGCAGAAGGCGAGACAGCTCCTTTCCCGGTGTGTAGAGAGCCCCTATCTCATTTTTCCTAATAAATGCTACAAACCAGAGATATTCTTGAATTTTTTTATTCTTGTGTCAAAATCATCGGAAATGATTCCTTGTTCAGGCGCGTGATCCAGATCGGGACCAGGTTGAGTATGCATTCGTGGACAATAATAGTGGCCAGGAGACCTATGAGACGAGTCTGTTCCACATCGATAAGGATACTGGTCAGTGCAGATTATTCAGAAGATTTTGAGGAAAAAATTCCTATTTTTCAAAGTGTTCACTCATTCGAAAATTGAATAGCAGTAAATTTTATTTTCCGGTAACTGAAAAAAATATTTTTGTTTCTCATCAGAATGATAACCCTGAGCTGCTCAGAAAAATGAAAACAAGTTACTTGCAAGATAAAAGGCCGAAAACAAGTTTTTTGTAACACATCTGAGCCGATGTGAGTTACTTACAACTTTATATTAAGTTACATGTATTATATCGTCGGGATACTGCGTGCGATGCGCCTCCGATATGTTACATGTAACTTAAATCACTTGAGATGAGTCGCAAGTAACTTAAATCAGCTTAGATATGTTACAAGTAAATTGTTTTCGATCGCTGAGAGGATACTGTGTGCAGTGCGCCTCCGATATGTTACATGTAACTTAAATGGAAGTATAAGTCGCAAGTAACTTAAATCGGCTAAGAAGATATTTCTAACGGGTATGTACGACGCACTCGCGGGGTCAGGCGTACGACTGGCGTTTGAGGTACTTGACCCTAAACCAGCAGGGAAGACCCAGCACAGCATTTTTTGCGTGGTGTGTGGTCTGAGACGCGCTCTCTGCGTCGCTTGTCGTCTGCGTCCCGTGATGACCACCCATGATGAAAATTCAAATGTAAGTTACGTTTGACATAAGTGCAACTTACATGTAATATAAATTTAAGTTACATGTAATATAAATGTATGTTACATGTAAGTGGAGTTCTAGAAAAAGTTCCTGATGTCGTAAAGAAAAATAGCCTGACTTACCGAACAGATTCTGGCTTTTCTTTCTGAAGAGAGACTTAATAGCCACACAGTATGACTGTTTTATATTTTCCTTGAGTTTACGCCAACTTCCGGTCCAAGTTGGGTTTTTAGGTCTAATCAAGCTGCGGCCGAGAGTTCAGGCCAGTGACCTACTGCGACAGGATTCTCCGTATAATCTGACGGTAATCGCTCGCGATGATGGCTCATGTTGTTCCACTGAATCCGCCAAACACACGGCTCTGGCCACTGTGCTTATAGGTAAAACACCCATTTTATAGTGTTTATTTTCCAGTTTGTCGACCCCTTTTCGAAAAAAAATTCACCCTGCTTCTTGTCTGGAATTTTGATACGCTTAGGCACTATTCATACTCCTAAACGTCAGAGCGTCACGTGAGTGCATCGCGGGAGTGGCGTCAGGCCATCTATACTACAACGCCACACAAGCGCGTCACGCGCTGCGGTTGAGGAAAATGAATAGCGCCTACGCTTTCCTCATGACGCTGGAGATGTCCCTCAAATTGTAAATGATTGAACATACGGAAGGTAAGGCACTGGTTGAGAGAATCTACCTGTTTTGATTCGATTTCTAGCGCGACGTCGTGGTAGGTTTATGAGACCACATCCAAAAAATATATCAATTTGCGTTTTACAGGCATTGAAGACGTGAATAACAACAAGCCGGAGTTTCGCGACTGTGCCAGCTATGGAGAGTTGGCAAAGATTCAGGAGGGCGTCTACAAGAAGAATCCGCCCACAATCATTAAGGTTAGCTGATCTTTTACCTGGAAGTTCATTTAGACGGTAACTTCGGGCGGACGAAGGGCTTCCAGAGCTTCTCCTGGCTGATCGCAGGCGTATGTGGTCGGCGTGCGTGTGGAGTGACTCTCACGGAGGCATTTCCCGGACTAGTCTTTCCACGGCTGCAGACAGCTGACTGGGATCTTATTAACTACTTGTCTAATATTCCAACTAATCGATTTACAGGTCAGGTTAGGGCCTTCGCAGCTCAACAATCACTCCGACCGCGTGGGCGGACAGTCTCATTCGGACGAACTTTACAGCTATAGTCCTACAGTGTACCAGTGCTGGTTAGATCCACGGCGCTAACAGTTCCTTATTTGCTGAGGAACATATGGCCGTCCCCAAACTCCGCTCTTTCTGTTCCAAGCCCAGCCAATGCCTCTCCATTAGCTCGGCAACGTCTCTACGCCTGGTTGATGTCAAGTCAACGGCGGCTAGTTCACGTAGCAGGCTGTCTTTGACACGCTATAGGCATTTGGTTTGCTCGATGTAACCGTTTGGGAAAGAGCAAATTCAACTTTGTTCATAGCTGTCTCAGGCGATTCTCGGCCTCGAGCCGCACCGAATAGGAATCGGAACCGCCTGACAGTTCAGCTCGTTCTCCCAACCTCCGGGCTACTGCTGATGCTGTTTGGGCCAACCGGAATAGCCCGGTCAGCAACAGCAGTGGCCCGGAAAGCAACAGCAGTGGCCCGGACAGTAACAGGAGCGGACTCGCAGATTGGAAAAACGAGCCGAACTGTCAGGCGGCTCGGGGCCGATAATCGCCTGAGGTAGTCCTGCAATGTGCCATTGCGGGTCCACAGCCAAACCCTAGCTGTTTGACCGCCCAACAGCTTGCGAAACATTTATCGCACAAACTCCTCATGCATGAAAACTTCAAAAATTACCAGGCCTCCAAATTCAGAAAAACTTTGAAAACGATTTTGGCGCGAAATTCCAATCAAATTTTACAGTGTAATCAAAATGGTTTTTCTTTAGAAATGAAGGTTTTTTGGGCGCTTTTCCGATATTTCCACTCACTAAAGCGGCCAAGCTATACATAATCATGGAAAAATTATGTATAGTTTTCGGCGCGGACGATGCCTTTGAACAGCTGCAGCCTTGCAATAAGCCTGTGCTGGATAGGTCCTCAAGCGGACGCTATCTGCTCCTCAATAGCTGAGTAACAGATGACCGTCCCCGAACTCCGCCCCTTCCTTCCTAATTGCCACCATTGGGGTGTTGCGATATTCTCAACGAGTACGATTTTGCTGTCCTGAGTATTGTAAAGACTGTATTTTCAGGTGGTCGCTACTGATGAGGACTCGTCATCGAATGGCCAGATTGTCTACTCCCTGTACTATGCCCAGAGTGAATCCAGGAAGCCATTCATCATAGATAAGTTGACCGGGATTCTGACTCCGTCGCCACATGTGATCTTCGATAGGGAAACTCGTCCTAGGGAGGATGTTACTGTCAAGGTGGGTCATTTTAGGGACTTCTATGTTCATCCCCTCCGCCCAAATTCAGTATAAATACGTACATTTTTAGGCCACTGACAGGGGTGACCGGCCATTGATTGGATTCTGCCAGTTTTCGATTGAAGTGGTCGATGTGAATGACAATGCACCTCAGTTTGACAGGGCTTCCTATGAGACCAGCATTTCGAGGAGTGAAACTGTCGGGTAAGGAATATCAATCTGTCGTAGGAAAAATCTGGAAGAATTACAAAAAAGTCTGATTTTAGGACCTCAATTTTGACAGTGTTTGCATTTGATACGGATGCTCCCCACAATGCGAATGTTACCTATCACCTGGAGACGGACCAGTCAGCCGGTGGAAAATCAATTATCCTCTATAAATTCTTTTTCAAAGAAAAATCTATAAAATTTCCAGGCGAAGAGTACCAGAATGACTCGAGTTTCTTTCGAATTCTCAATGAACACTCGGGAGAAATCACACTGATCAAGCCGATTCCTAGAATGCAGGTAAAGTCTGTCCTAATGGGTCTGTCCGCCCATGCGGTTTGCGTGCGTGTCGAGCGGCCCTCACGAAGGCATTTTCCGGACGAGCCTGTGCACGAATGGAAACAGCTGACTAGCATTTCATTCACTATGCGACTTACACTCCTGCCAATCGATCTACACGTTGAAAGAATGCCGTCGCGACGATCGCTTGACACGCACGCCGACCGCGTGGGCGGACAGACTCATTCGCATAGAAAACATGTAATTTTTTCCTACTGGGTTTGGAACAAAAAAGGGTCTTGAAAATGAAGTGATGTCTATGAAGCCGGCGACATTGGGCGACATCAAGCGATAATAGGCGGTAATTTGTTACATTAAGATAGGCGACGAGCAGGGGACTGGTCGTCATTTACGGACTGTAGGTGTTCAAAAGTGGCAACTAGCGGACTTGGACGACACCAGGCGACAGTCGCCGACATTGTGCTGCACTATGTCGTCCAAGAAACATAGCTCGAGTGTTCAACTATAAGACACTTTTGAGGATATAGTAGGCGTGAGACATACTTTAGCGACTGAAATGCGAGATTTAGCGTCACCATGCAACATCAAGAGACAAGTACAGTGTGATTCTTGCTGTTAGCTAGAGAGCATATGTGACTATAAACGACAATGAGCGACACTAGACGACATTGTGCTACACTGGAAGCTAGAACGTTTCGCTGGGCTACATCTGACATTACTAAGCGACGGTTGGTTAGTATAGCTCAGAAACGGGAATCATCAGGCAATATGAAGCGACATTGAGCGACGCTCTGTGATAGCAAGCGATTTGGGCTATTCCTAGCAACATTACACGACAACCAGTGACTCTGTCACTAACCTTTCTCCATGAGTCACCCTGGACCAAAAGGGTCCCAGTGTACTTGAAGACAGTTGATGAGAACAGATGTTGATAAATGGCTGAGTCACATTTGTAGGTGTGGGTGGCACTAGGAGAAGGTTAGTGACAGAGTGCGACAATGGGCGAGTGCAAGCTATACTGGCTCTGTAAGCAACACGAGGTGGCACTAGACAAGCCCGATTGACACCAAATATCGGTTGATGGTCGTGAGCGACACTAAGCGGTATTGAGCAGTGTTTGACTAGTATGCGCGACAGTGAGCGACAGTGAGCGACGTCAAAGCATTGTGTTATCAGAGAGCCTGCGGTTCTCAGAGAACGTCTGTGGCTGCAAACGCCTGGCGACACTAAGCGACATTGTGCGACACTGGGCCATAGTAGGTTTTGTTCAGCTACAACTGGCTTCCGTAGGCAACAGTCAGCAACTTTAGGATCTGCTCTAGCAGCACATTTGATTCACACTCACTGGGACTTGAGGTCTGGCCCCGATTGGCCAGCCTACCATAGGCGGCAGTAGGCGACATCAGGCGACAGCAAACGGAAGCTAGCGCCTCTTGACGACACTTAGCAACATTGAGCGGTGCTTTGCGAGTATGAGCGCCAGAAAGCGATATCATGCGTATGCAGGTGTGAGATTCCTCTCGATACTGCGCGATAATTATGGGGCAACAGCAATTGTATCATATGGGGCGACACTGAAGTACCGGAAGCGTGTGTGTGCGGTAATGGTCGGAGCGCAAAAGTTTGATCAACACCTGGCAACAGTTGGCGACATGGAGCTGTACGGGAAATAAGTTAGCGAGTATAAGTGTAATCTAGCTGTTGACGACACCAAGCGACAGGAAACAGGACGACATGGTCGGCACAAGTAGACGTGAGCTATGGCAAGCGACACCATGCTACATTTATCGATATTGATTGAGTATAGGCCGTAATTAGCAGCAGTTCAAGTTTAGGCGACAAATGGCGACTTTCTTCGCCTGGGACATGATCCCGTCGATACTCGTTCCATACTCTGCGCGGCGAGCAGTGCGTTAAGCTGCCGAGATGTCGTACGTTCACGCCGTGGCAGTGTGGAGGAAAGAAGATCACCTCCGTGCAAACCGACGTCACCCCCTCCACGAAGAGGGTTTTGTCATGGGAGAGGTGCTGGCCGGCCGCGTCTCTCCTCATTCTCCTGCTAATTGTAAGGGCCGGCGTAGAGAGGAGACCTGTACCCGGTCAGAAGTACCTATGCGCCACTTGTGGCAATGATGTTACCTGGAGACATACCAGCGTCCAGTGCTTCGGATGCCAAAGATGGGTGCATCTCTCCTGTTTGGGTCTCCGTTCTGTGAGGCATCATAACTCTGTTTTTCGCTGTGTTTTATGCTCTTCACCTACCAACTCTGATTCCTCTTCCTCAAATCGCCCCCTTTCCATTGTACATATCAATCTCAACGGCCTTCGTGCCAAACTTTCTGAGCTCTCTCTCTTCGCACGTACTTACCATCCAGACGTGATCATGGTTCAAGAAACCAAGCTCTCTCCATCCCCTACCTATCCTCATCCTAATATCCCGGGCTACACTGCCTTCCATGCTCCAAGGTCAGCTCTTGGCGGAGGAGTTTCAACCTTTGTTTTATCTTCTCTCCCCTCCCACCTCATACCAAACACCCCCACGGATGGTACTCTCGAGTACCTTTCAATCCATCTCCCCCTTAAAACTCCCCTTTCTCTTTTCAACATATATATTCCCCCTACCACCTCATGCCCCTCCTCCTACAATCCCATTCCTCTTCTCAAACAACTCAACGATTATTCCCTCTCATCATCAGTTGTTTTCGCGGGCGACTTTAATGCCCACACCTTCTGCTCGTCCCTTGGTTCTGATGCTAGAGGAGAAGAAGTCGAAGAATGGGCTGAGGAAAGCGACCTGGTCATCTTAAACGATGATCAGCCCACTCGTCTCCCTGCCAACGGCCGATCTTCTAGCCCAGACATAACTCTTATCTCGTCCAACCTTTCCAACGCTTGCTCATGGTCTACCTCAGCAACATTGTCTAGTGATCATGTTCCCGTCTTTGTGCACATCGATCTCTCAAATTCTCTTGCTCCTTATTCTGGTGTTCGTCAACGTTCTTATCTCAATTTAGGCCAAGCAGACTGGTGCCTGTTCAGTGAGGTTGCGCTACGCCTAGCGGCTGATTACCCGTGGAATGGCAATGTGCACCAGAAGGAGCATCACTTATCTGATGCAATTCGCAGGACCATGAAGGCGGCTATTCCTGTTGGCCGAGTTAAGACGTTCTATCCAAACGTCACCAGGGAAATTCTTCAGAAAATCAGGACTAGAGATGCTAGAAGAGCAGTTGACCATCTAGACCCCTGTCGTCACTCAGCTGGATGGTGAGATCAGAAAAGATCTCGACCAGCACAAGAAAGAACAGTGGGAAAAATTCACAGAACAGTTGAATTTCAAGACGGACAGTGGAGCTACTTGGAAGGTGCTTCGGAAACTATCGGGAAAGAGCTTGACAGCCACCATCTCCACTATTCAGTTCGGTAATAACGTTTTCAAGTCAGGAAAAGAAGCCGCCTACTCTCTCGGTAAAAGTTTCTTTGTCACGAGTACAAGGCGAGGTCCGCAAAATAGAGTGACAGTAAGTGAGCTGTGCCGCCTCCCGCTCATGAGCACGGCCGAAGCGTACACTGTGGCGCAAGTAGAGAAGATTATAAAGGACATGCGGAACTCCAAAGCTGTCGGTCCGGACGGTATTTGTCCTGCTGTACTGAAGAAACTCCCGACTGAGATCCTTCCGCTCATCGTTGATATGATTAACACTTCGTTTAGCTCTTGCACTATTCCGCAAAACTGGAAGACAGCCAACGTCATCCCGTTGCCCAAGCCTGGCAAACCTCAGTCATCAGTAAAGGGATACCGTCCTATTAGCTTGATGTCACCTTTCGCCAAGGTGGCCGAAAAGCTCATTGTCAAGGATCTAGCGGAGCACAACGAGAAGCAGTTGTTTCAACATGGGTTCAGGAGGCTACATTCCACAACTACGGCGTTGCTAGAAATTACCAGCTATGCTATCGACGGGTTCAACTTTAACAAGCCATTGAGAACTGTAGCTGTTGCGTTGAATCTCACCAAGGCATTTGATACGGTTAACCTGGGAGTCCTGTCAAGCAACATACTGGAGTCGTCAATACCATCTTGGCAGAAGCGCTGGATATCGGCCTTTATTAAAGGTCGGCGGGCAAGAGTCATGTTTCAGAACCATGTCTCCAACAGTATTCCTATGGCAGCTGGAGGCCCTCAGGGCGGGGTTCTATCGCCAGCCCTCTTCAGTCTGTACCTCGAAGATATGCCTGAGCCTCCACAGGACATCAAGGTCGTCGCGTATGCTGATGACATAACAATCATGTGTCGAGATAGGGACTTACAGGTGGCCGCCAATAGTATTAACGAGTACCTGATCACACTGAAGAGCTTTTTCGACCGCAAGATGCTAAGGATCTCTGCAGCCAAGTCGTCAGTGTCCGTTCTCACGACGGACCCATCCGAGCACAGTGCTCATCCGGATATCGTGTGGGATGGAGACCGATTGCCTGCTGCTCGCTTTCCAAAGCTGCTCGGTCTTGTACTCGATCCGTCACTCAAGTTTCATAAGAATACCGAGCAGAAGCAGGCAGTCGTTAAAGCTAAGCTCAACGTTCTCAGGGCCCTGGGCGGCACTTCGTGGGGTAGCAGCAAGGAGACTGTACTCACAACGTATAAGGCAATTCTTCAGCCCGCCCTGGAGTACGCCGCACCGGTTTGGCAGCATCTCGTCTCAAAATCCTCCTGGGCAAAGATGCAACGAGTACAAAATGCTGCTCTCCGTATCGCCACCGGATGTGCAAGGAGTTCCCCAATCGAGCACCTGCATGCTGAGACCCGTTTATTACCAGTGAAGGAGCACTGTCAGCTCCAGGCCCAGCAACTCCGCATTAACATTATAAAGCAACCAAATCACCCGTCATGGAGAGTGCTAAACCCCGTGAGAGAGAGAAGCATAAGGAAGCCATTCGCCGATGCTTCAAACAAAGTCAATTTGCAAAGATGGCACGACTCACAGCAAGAACGACTCCGTCTTTTGCGCGAGGAGCACACCAAGTTCGTACGGTGTCATCTTATGAAGGCGGCCATAAATCCTATACTAGGAGATATACCGCCCCCCATCTGCACCTCAGAGTCTCAACTCGGAAGAAGGGCGAGATGCACGCTCGCATCATTACGCTGTGGTCACTCTACAAGGCTAATGTCTTATGTCAGCAAGATTGACAGCAGCAAATCTGATGTGTGTCCGGACTGCGGTACCGTCGGCCATGATACGGCACATTTATTTAACTGTCCGGAGAGACCTACCACGCTGACACCAATAGGCCTATGGACGAATCCACTACTGGTCGCCCAGTTCCTCCGCCTATGACAAAGCCCTCTATGTGGCTGCAAAGAAGAAGAAGAAGAGCAGTGCGTCGCAATGTCTATCCGATGTTCCTGGTCTACACTTTTGCGGCGGCTCGGAAAACCAGAGTGCTTTCTACATATATGGGCGACAGTGGGCGGCGGCTAGCGGCCCGACACTTAGTGCCACTTGAAGAGTGTAAAAGTCATCAGTACATACTTCAGTGTGGGCAACACTAGGCGACATTATGGAATATTCTTCTTAGTTAAAGTTGACGGAATGTGACGAGAATCGCTGAACCTGACGAGAGTTTATACTTTTTTCAGAAGGACAAATTCATTTTCAACGTGATCGCCGACGACAATGGTGTACCAGAAGCGCAGCGTTCCACAGTTCAGGTTCGCATATACCCTAAGGGTTCGTGGCAAACAGCCACAGGACCAAAATTGAGATTTTGGCAAAATTTCAGGTTACCATCAAGGTTCACGAGAAGCAGCAGTCTGCTCCGCGCTGGCAAACAAGTCCTGACTGTAAGAATGAGGTCACGGTGGTGGAGAACAGTGAGGTAAACTATACACAGGCATTTTTTTGTGATCTTCATTATTCTGTGTTTTTTAGATGAATAAGGTACTCCTGCGATGTCGGGCTATTGCCGGTGATGGCTCGAAAAGTTCCATTGTCTACAAGTAGGTTCAGTGTGAGGCCGTGTTTATACTTCACGCGGCCAGCGATATGACACACTGTGCCGCGTGAAGCGTGAACCTGGCTCAAGGTAAACTTTCTCTGTCCACGGGTATATAATATCCTGTTTCTTTCCAGGCTGAGCAATGGTGGCGTGATCCGACCGGGTAAACCCGACTCTAAATTCCGTCAATTCAACAAAATTGAAGATGGACGGGAATGGGTTGAGGTGGTGATCATGGAGCCGCTCGACTATGAACAGGCACAGAACTATACGCTGACGCTGACGGCTACGGTAGAACTCTGTTGATTACTGTAGGAGTACTGTGGAGGCAGCAGTTTATTTTTCAGGATGTCAACTCGCATGTGTCGTCCTCGCGTTCGTTCACCGTGCTTGTGGAGGATGTGAATGACGTGGTGCCACAGTTCACCGTGGATCTCTTCACAGGCACTGCTGACGAGGAACTCACCCCCGCGGAATATCTGGAGAAGTGAGATTTTTTTTTCGCTGGGAATTTTCTTAACAGTGCGGTCCGCGACACTGGGAGAGCCCAAGCGATAATAGGCGACCATGTGTCGCCGGCGACATCAAGCGAAAGCGCGCGAGATTCGGCGACAAAATTCCGTGACAATCATCCGTCAGCAGGTAGCGATAATATGCGACAATAGACGAGAGCGGTTGGAGGCGGTAATAGGCGAGGTCGGGCTGCACCAAGCGATACCAGTAGATCACGACTAGTAGCGACGTCGTCAGCAGGCATTAATACAGGAAAATTGGCCACACTAAGCGAGAACGCATGAGAATAAGCGACAGAAGGTGACTTCAGGCGACATCAAGCGAGTTTTAGTGACAGCAGGAGGGGAAATGCGACACCAGCATGGTCAACAGAAGCTAAGGAAACGGTAGCCTAGAACACTGTGCGACATTAGGAGCAGGCGACAATGGGCGAGTTTGGGCGGCATCGAGCGGTATTAAGCAATCGCGGCACTATGAGGTGACGCCCGGTGGGCGACAGCGCGCGATACTAAGCGACTCCAAGCGACACTGGATGACACCAAAGGACATAAAGTGATGGTGGGTGGCTGAAGAACGCAAGCGCTCAACGGAGCAAGGCGAGCGATAGAAGGCGATAGTAAGCGGGACTGAGCGATAGTAGCAGCTCTGTGCGGAGTCTGAGAGTGAATGGACGATTGCGAGCAACACTGTGCGTTCACAGATGGGGAAAGGAGAAGACGAGCGACATCGAACGACATTTTGAAGAAACTTGCGATAGTGAGCGACAATTAGCGAAAATAAGCGGCGCGAGCGATAGGATTCCATAGGATTATAAGTGGCGACGTCATGCAAATGACTGTCGGCTTCAGCGGGCTCCAAGGCGAAACCTCGCAACAGTACGTCAAAGCGACTTCAGGCGGCAGCACGCGACATCAAATGGTAGTGGATCCATTGGGCTACGCAAGCATGAGCAATAATAGGCGATAACGCGCGACACTGGCCGACAACGGCGACGCACTGCAGGATTGACATCGGACTACACTGAGCCGCTCTCAGCATTGCTACACGATCTCGGGCGACAGTTAGCGACTGTATGTGAGATCAGCGACTTAACGCGACACTGAGCGGGTATAGGCGTGCAGCCAGCGACTTGAAGCAGAAAAAGCGATATCTGGCGATACTGCGCGGCAGTCGCGAAAGCCAAATATTATGATTTTGGGCTATTTTCAACACCAATTTCAACCGCTGGAGAGCCTAGATTTCGTTTTCAGGTTCAATCGCAATCCGATAACGAGTGTCAAAGCTGTCGATACAGACTCCAGTGGTCCACAGAATGAGGTCAGTCCAATTACCAGAACTTTCGCCTGTTTTCTGTATGGTAGATACCGTATGCTTTCCAGGTGCACTACCGTATACTGGATGTACCGGACCCAGCCGGCGCCAAACTGTTCCGAATTGACGAGTTGACCGGAGAAATCTGGCCAAATGCCAAGTTTGATCGGGAGCAAAAGGACATGTATATACTCACCGTAGAGGCTAGGGATAATCTCCCATCAGCTCTTCCTGGAGCAGTTGGGCCTAACAAAGGTAGATTTTTTTCTATTTTTTTTGCCTTTTTTCACAAATTGTTTTATTTTCAGATAATGTGAAGGTCCAGATTGTGATTGGTGACGTGAATGACAATGCTCCATCGTTTGATGAGGCCAGATACGTCGGACGAGTTTTGGAAAATGCCGATCCTGGCCACGACATCATCACTGTCAAAGCGCACGACATGGACAAACGTTAGAATTTTTACTCCTTTTTTTGAACATACCGTCCGTTGCGATGGAAGAGTTAGCCGCGCGCTGCTATGCGACGCGCATTCTAAGGGCCAGGGGTGACCCGATGAATTAATCAATATTCAATCATACTGCATGCGGCTGACCCCATGCCGCTTCCTTCACTTTTTTTCTTTGGAAGCAGACATTATGAATGAAATTTTCAAGGTTGAAAATATTCTGTTAAGACTCCACGCTGCGCTACGATGTGGTGGCGGCTCAGGGCGGTCGAATTCCATTCGGTGCTCGGACGGACAGCGGAGCAATTTTCGTTAAGGTGACTTTTTCTCATGTTGTACTCTCAAAGTTTTCCAGAAAAATTTTTTCGTAATTCCAATCAATAACCTCCTCCAACGTTTAGGAACCTCTGGACTATGAGCAGGAGTCGGTCTATCATCTGCGACTTCTGGTGTCGGATGGGCGTCACAACGCCTCCACCGACGTGTTCATCTATGTGGATGATGTCAACGATAATGCGCCGGTGTTTGAGCAGGTGGGAGAGATCTGGTCTGAATTTGATACGAAACTCTGGCTTTCCAGGGTAAGAAAAACCCAGGGTAAATCGAAATTCTCTTTTTAATTTTATAGTGTATTTTTACGTCTATGAAATATACCAGTTGCTTATTGTTAGGGGGAAATTTGTCTGAAATTTTGTGATTTGAGCTACCTGCCTACACCGGTTGGTTCCAAGAAACACGCGAGAACTCTACTATTTTAAAATCGTAGCACGGTTTTTTTCGCAGGTCATGCACGGTTGTCTACTTACGGTTTCTTCCGAAAATCGGCTTTCATATGTGCTATTTCGACCCAGCTGTGAAGATCATAAATCTTTTATTCCAAACTAATTTATTTCGAAATTGGGGTCCTATGAGATTGAAGAACCTTAGAACGGTTCCGGATCGGTCAATCCAGGGGCCGGATTCATCATTGCGTGACCCTAGGTGCAGCGATTTTGGTTGGGTTCAGGGGCATCATTGTTCTGACCCTGGGTTGGTCGATTTGGTCTTAGTTCAACGCGACAGTAGCCGCATCAATCGTCGCGCTAAAACCAACCCAAATCGGCAAACCCAAGGTCAGCGCGGTTATGAATCCGGCTTCAGATATCCTCATCTAACGGATATTCACGAATCTGACCTGGCCTTTTCTTCAAACCCAAATTATTTAATTCAAAAATTGATTAGATAAGAGCTACTGTTCATGTCGGGAAGAAGTTCTGTTCTGCAGATGCAGACAATCGCTGTAATCGCCTTCTGACCGTGAGGTCCCGGCGCGATTAGTCCCCCTATCAGCACGATCACCTCCGAATGGCGAGCTGCAGCAGCAATTGGACAGCGCCGTTGCATTGCGCTGGTAGAATATAATCCTACCGGGACCTCATGGTTCCAGCACAATTTGACCTACTCCTAATACGATTTTGCTATGTGTGCGTGGCGTAACCGCTGTTGTCTGCAGCTGCGGACAGAGGAATCTAGCGCCAGCCGCTCACAAGGCGCTACTACCGCCTGGTGCGACGTAGTGGTAGGCTCCCTAAACCAGTGCTTGGTAATTCCCTGCACCTTCACGATGAATTTAGTTCCGGATCTTGCTCCTAGTTTTTTTTCTTCTGGTAGAATAATTCACGAGATAACTGGTAATTTTCTCATGGACAGGGACTGGTTTCTGGAACCAATCAATACCCGTGTTAACAACAGTGTTTCGACAAAACTCAAGAGTTTTGATAAATTTCAAATTTTGTGATCAAGTTTTTCTTCGAATTGTCATTTCAGCCGAGCTACTCAACGACAATTCTAGAGGAGGACCCAGACATTCCGAAGGTTCTCTTCCATGTGAAGGCCACCGATGCTGACAAGGTAGGGCTAGCGTATATCCGAATTCCCGACTTCCGGTAATTTTTAATTTCCGTGCTTCCGATTTCCGAAAGTAAGCGTATCGAACTTCCGTCATTCCGTCAATAGTATAAATTTGAGATTAGTAACAAATGATTTTGGGCATTCAGAAATCGCTCATTTTACCGTTACGGTTGCTCATTGGGCCTCACAGTCTCCGAGTATTTATCGGAGATCGTAAGGCCCTTGGTTCATTGCAACAAAAAAGTTCAAGAAACGGCTAAAAGCGAGCGTTATATGGGCACTATAAGACCTTAAAACTCGAAAGCGGTATGCCCGCTCCGCCCACTTCTTAACATGCCCGCCCCGCCCGTTTCCTCAATGTCCACGAGGCAAAGTGGGTGGAGGGTAAGCCCCACCCGCTTTCCCAACGGCCGCCGAAAAAGTGGGCGGAGTGTAAGATTCAAAACTTGGGTGTGGTATGCCCACTCTACCCACTTTCTCAACTGCCACTAAAAATGTGTGCGGAGTATAAGGCCGAAAACTCGAAAGCGGTATGCCCGCTCCGCCTTATTCTTCACGTGCCCGCCCCGCCCGTTTCCTCAATGTCCACGAGGCAAAGTGGGTGGAGGATAGGCCCCAAAACTGGAATTTGCTATGCACACCCCGCCCACTTTTCCAACGGCCGCCGAAAAAGTGGACGGAGTGTAAGATCTAAAAATTGGGTGTGGTATGCTCACTCCCCCCACTTTCTCGACTTCCAATAAAAATGTGCGCGGAGTATAAGGCCGAAAACTCGAATGTGGTATACCACGACCACCGAAAAAGTGGGCGGAGTATAAAGCCCAAAACTCGAATGTGGTATGCCCACTCCGCCCTCTTTGTTGGTGGTCGTGGAGTAGGTGGGCGGGGCGGGCATATAACAATTACAAGTTTCGGGCCCGTTTATGGCTGTTTATGACTCGTTTTCAATTATTTTTCGATATTTTAGTTGCGATGAGACTGCTTTAATAGTTGACTCTGCCTGTAAGGTGTGAATTTTGAAATGCATTTTCTTGGTTTCAGGATGAGAAAAGCCGTCGCATTATTTACCTGCTGGAAGGCCAGGGTGCCGGCGAATTCTTCAGAATCGGTCGGGAATCTGGCGAAATCGAACTGGTGAAGGTGAGTTTGATTTAGTGGACTTTCCAGATTTATCACCTCAACTCTAAAATTTTTCTAACGCCATAATTTTTAATTCTAGGCACTAGATCGTGATCCTCCAAATGGGGTTCCCACATGGAATTTCATTGTGCAGGCCATTGACGACGACGGCCGTGGTCTTATAGGTTATGCTGATGTGCAGGTATGCTCTCCTTATTAGTTTTGGTGTAGGGTGGATGGAGCAGGCGTGATCACTGCCACTGACCTTGCGGCGTCCGCGACACCACCGGTTAACGGGAATCTAATCGCGCCCGACAATCTACCTCCGCAGCCTCCTGCACTCACTAGACTAAATTGTACAATGGAAGTACATATATATGAACTTACTGGATTTTTTTTTCGAGAAAAATCGGGGAAAAAAATTCATCTCTCCAGGTGAATCTAAAGGACATCAACGACAATGCTCCAATATTCGCCGATGATCTCTACGGTTACGTGGAGGAGAATCGTGAGCCCCATTGTGGGTTTCTTTCTAAATTTTAGTGATACAAATGACCCTTTCCGGAGTTATTAATGAAAGTTTTTCAGCTAGGGACGGTGTGTACTTCATGGACGTCCGGGCGACAGACTACGATGATCCGACTACGGATAACGCCCGACTCGAGTATAGCATAGTGCTGAACAAGGAAATCGACGGCCAGCCAGTGTTCCGTATTGATCCGGGATCGGGGAAGATCTTTGCCATGGTAATGAAGTTTTTGAACTTTTTTGATCGTATTTCATGAAAATTTGGACCTGATTTCAGCGGGCTCTGGACCGTGAACTGCCATCGGAGCGCGAGTTTGTCATCGAGGTGCGCGCCACGGATCGGGGAACACCTCCACGAGAAGGTGAGGATTTGCTGACATTTAAATCAATGAATTCCTTCAACAAAATCTAAATTTCGCCTTTTCCCCTCTAGTTTCAAAAATCTACAGCGATTTTTTCTAAAACATGGCACTAGTTTAGAATAAGGGGCCGTCGATCGATCAATATCAATCGATTTTTTTTGCAGGTGCCGCTAATGTGACGGTGAAAGTCTTGGACAAGAACGATAACTCTCCGTCTTTTGAAAGAGCTCAGTATGATGCCAGTGTGGTGGAGACGGCTCCGGTTGGATCTGCTGTGATTAGTGTGTCTGCTACGGATCCAGATGATGAGGCTATGTAAGTAATGATTTTTTTTTGTCCACCAAAGTTTTATAGTGCAGCATGAAGTCGGCAGTTGGTGATTTTGTGCTGGGCTGGAGCCGTGTATCGGACTCAAAAAATGTTTCTCTCCACTTTTACGTAGGTTCCCCAGTCGAAAAATAGCTGCTTATCGACGACTGTGTCTTGGTAAAGAAACCAAACATAATCGTGTGGAGCAGCTTCAAGTCAGCAGCTCCTGACTTTGTGTTGGCTCGGTGCCTTGCTCGAATATATGAAACTATAAAACATTTTATAGAAGTGCACCCATGTTAAGCAGGTGGAAAGTGTCAGATTATGTGCGATTGTGCCCTGCGACCAGAAATCTGTAATATTCTTTTTGTGCAGCATGAAACCAGTAGCTGCTGACTTTGTGCTGGGCTGCGCCCCTTTTTCTCGCTCGGAATGCTTTAACCTAAAGCACGACTCCATTATCAGTTGTTAGAACGCTTTTTGTCTGTGATCATAAAGACCGCTATCGATGTGGCGTAAAGCCAGCAGCGGCTGACTTTGTGCTGAACGTTGTCTGTACTCGGTTATCTGACTCGAACTTTGGTTTTACTCAACTGCACTTAGGTTGTTCAATGAAGAAATTTGTGCCAAAAACTCGTACTGTTCCGCTACTTACATGCGCAGCACAAAGCCAGCAGCTGCTGACTTTCTATGGGTTTCAGAGACAACTTGTTCACCTACACGCTGGCCGATGACTCCAAATACTTCTACATGACGACAGATCGTGATTCAAGTGATTCATCTGTGGGAGTGCTGCGAGTGAAAAGGGTGAGTTTCATTGATTTATCGATTCATTTTGATTGATTAAAGAGATTTCAGCGGGTCAGGCTTGTGAATCGAGGTGTATTTCGTCGTTTGCATGTGTATTTGTATCTGTTGTGTTGTCTTTTGTCGGTCATGTTTGAGTGCACTGGCGATTTTCTAGGTTATAACCCTATGGGTTTGAGTTTTGTACCCGGGGAAATCTTTTTTTTTTCTTACCTGCATGAAGCCTTGTAAAACCCTTGTACATATTTGAGCCGCTGGCCGTTACACAACAATTTGGCCATTGCCCTGACCTTGACGATGGATTTCACAGTCGGTTTACCGGAATGGTCAGAGGTTTGAAGACGGTTTTTATGACTATTTGCGAATTCGAAGGACGATGAGCTGGAAACCTCACGGGGTAATGACCCAGAAAAGGTGGCCGTTGGAAATTTAAAAAAAAACTATTTTAAAATCCGAGTAAAGGACTCTAGATTTTTCGATCTACTCGGATTATCGTACTCTAGGCTAAGTAGCTATCCTTCCAGTTATACCCTCACTTGTTTGAATTTGAACCCTAATTTTGTTTTGTTTTTCAACATATTCATGTTCCCTCGCTCAGAAATGTTTGGATAATCATTATGAATGATAAACTCGACCTATTTGTAAAGTTTCACCGGTGTACACTGGTGTCTGACGTTGTAATCTTGTCCCAAACTTGCTGTCAAAGTTGGTGAGATGAATCTGAAGTCCGTATTCTGATTTGACACAGATTTTGGTCAATTACGTTGGGCATATGTTAATTCGGTCAAAGTCTCAGATTTGACTCAACATTTCTTTGCGGGGGTTGTTTGGGTTGCTGAATACGAATCTGGTGTTCATTTGTCAATTTTCGAATTATTGGGGTAGGTTTTGACCCCTAAATGGCATGGTATCTACCCTAACCTGCTGTAAACCTCAGAATCTCGACAAGTGGACCCCAGATTCGCGTTCAGCACCCTAGATTACCTTTTCATGCAATTTTTGCACCAGTGTTTATTAGATATTTTGAAGCCTGCCCGAATGAGACTGTCCGGCCAAGCGGTCGGCGTGCGTGTCGTGCGGTAGTCGCGAAGTCTTAGTGATATAAATCGATAATCAGGAATACTGGACGAATAGTGAACAATATTCCAGTCAACTACTCAATGTCGTGAGAAGGCTCGTCCAAATAAAGGCCTTCATGGGGGCGCTCGATACGCACGCCGACCGCGTGGGCGGGCAGTCTATTTCTGACAGACTTCACAATACTTTTCATGAAATTATATTCACTATATTCTTTAGATCATACCAAAATAAAGTAGCAATAAATAATTTTTAAAAGTTGGAAAATTAAATATAATTGATTAATAATAAAGTTGCAATAACTCTGCAAAGAAAATCTGTATTTAAACATTTTTTTAAACATCTGTATTTAAACATGAACAACATTTTTTATGCCTTTGTTTTGTTTTCAGGTGTTTTTGTTTTGTTAAAAAAAATTTGTTTTGTTTAATTTGCTAAATATTTTTCTAAAGATCTAAATGAAAATTTTAATGAAGTTCTTAAAGATGTTTTTTTTTAAATTTTGTCTTATAGACTTCTCTTCCGTTTCCGAATGTATCTTTTTGATTCCATGTCCAAATAAAGTCTGTACGAATGGAACTGTCCGCCCACGCGGTCGGCGAACGTGTCGAACGGCCTTCGCGAAGACATTTTTTGACCGAGACTTGTCACGACTGCAGACAGCTGACTGGGATACTACTCATTATAAGTTCTAGAATCATGCGGATCGATTAACTGATCTCAAAAAAGCCTTCGCGACGCCAGCTCAACACGCACGCCGACCGCGTGGGCTGACAGTTTCACTCGGACAGACTTTACTTTTTCCGAAGTTTTCCCATGCCTCGTTTTTTTTTTGATTCCCAAAGAATAGTCCTCGAGAATGATCTTGATCCTTCAGAAGTCCTCAGCTTTTGAAATTGTATTCTAGCCAAACCGAGTCACCAGGAAAGCGCCTATCAAAGCCAGTTTCCGTCTGAGTCACATCAAAATCCTCGAAATTCAATCAAGTTTTTCCAGGATTATGGCCCCTCCCAACCCATGGTGAAGGTTTCCGCATAGCCGGTTTTCACTTCCTTCCTTGCCTGAGCGTTAATAGCATCGTCAGTCACCCTGAAAACTCGTCCAACCATCATTTTGTCCTTAAAATATAGCCTAAAGACAGCATTTTTGACCACTTTTGGTCTAAAATGTAGCCATTTTGGCCCCCTAACCTCTCCTAGCTCTAAGTCTGTGACTCTGATTTGATATGCACGACTAATGACATGCTACGAGAGCGCGTCGAGTGCCCTCATCAACGTTGCTTAGGCCAATTATCGCCTGAATTCTGATTTCCTCCGCGCGACCTAAGTGCTGCTCTCCAGTGCTGCTACTACGTACATGCAGAGGTGAGGCTCACCCCACCTCAATTCCGTAAAATCTCCCCCCATCCTTCACCTCCTCCTCCTCCTCAACGCGCGGCCGTTTCGATCCTGACCTTGTAGTCACGCGAGGCAGTTAATTCAATTTAGGGTCCATCACCACGCAACCGTCCAACCGACCGATCGACCTGGAATTAGCATAATAACAATTGCATAGGAACAGTTGACCTGGATTCGGCGTGTACCAATTTGTAGATGGAATGGAGGAGTTCACATGGAAGTCTGATGAAGTTGAGAGTGGAACTTCTATTCTTTTCTTCTGCTCCTTTGAAGTATTTGTAGGAAGGAAGGGAAAAAGAGGTGTCTCTGCCGCAATTTAGGGGCCCTTCAGGAAATTTGGAGCGATTAAAGGCATCGTACGCGCTAAAAACCATGTTTCGTTTTTAAGCGCTTTTGAGATGTAAGCCCCCTATAGTGACTAGAGGTAGCGAAAAGCCCGCTCAAAAACGTTAAATTTTTAAGAAAAAAAACTTTTAAAAAAAAACTTCTGAAAATCATTTGAATTTCGCGCCGGCATCGACTCGGGATAGTTACGCGGAGGGCGCAAGGAACAGTCCTACAATTCGTCCATTGGCGCAGCGTTGGAAGCAATCGCTCGTTGTGTGACGAAAAATTTCCAGTCATAAGAACTTAATGACCAACGGCTGTAACAGCCAGCTCCGAACGCGGTCGCGTCGCGGTCGCTCGAATTCGTAGTGGAGCGCGCTATCCCCACCCAAGAATTTCTGAAGAATAGCGGACACGGAAGGATTGCTGCGTCTATACTTGAAACTATCATTTGTTTGTGGGTATCAGTGATGCAGAAATCTTCTGTTATCACTATTTTTGTTTAAAAAAAAAGAACGCGAGTGTTCATTTTGAATACATTTCATTGGGGCTGAGCGAATTGAACCCTTGACTCATTATACTTCTTGAAAAACAATTCTTATTAGAATAAATAGTTATGACAAGCGAAAAATCATGATGGCGCGCACTGCGAATATTACTTAATCTCATCCATAGCAGGCTTTAGTGTGTTATTTTTGTTTTTTTTCTAGGATTGGGTTACAAATTATGATGGTGTGAGTGTGAAAATATACAAGAAGTAGACAGAGGAAAACTAATAAAGTGGTAGAAGACCGAGTACTGAAATTGCTATCAGGACATTAGTTCTTTATGTGCAAAACTGAACTGGCCAAAACGTAGAGAATAACAGCTGAGAAGCTATCTGAAAGTACCCAAGGCTTGTTTCCAGATATCAGCATGGCCCGAGCTCTTTCCTACTTTGAATGGGCTTTCCGGAACCGGCTGCAACTTTTCCACCGCCCGAGGTCACATCTGCAAACACCGAGCTTCTCACGAAAATGAATCATGGGCTCAAAACATAATATTGTAATAATGCGTCCGAATAAAAAGAATTTCTTTGATACCTATATTGCAAATACTGCACTTGTTTGCAATCCTGACAGCTCAAAATCATTTGTGCCACCATCGGAGGCACTTTTAATTGTTTCTTGAAATTTTGTGGAAAAAAAACTTTCTTTATTCCTATGGTACAACTCAGTGTGGCTTGTTTTTCAACGTTTACCCTCTCTTTGTTACATATCCTTATTCTTTTTTCGTTATAACCATTACGTTGACTGAAAAACTATTCACAATACGGAACAAAGGACATCAAATTTGCATTTTCGGTTACTTTTTGCCCAATTTAGGCTTAGAGTTGGCGGAACCCTAAAGAGATGTGATCTGCTTGTATTGAAGTGTCAAAATCTATTCCTCACACATGCTTAATCAGCTCTTTCGCAACCGCCAATAGCGCGCTCCACTGCGAATTAACGCGACCGCGACGCAGCCGCGTTCGGAGCTGGCCGTTGGCCATTAAGTTCTTATTTTCCAGTCGATAATGCCACTTTCGTCCGACGGTGCGTCAGCGTACAGTGGCATGCCCTGTACTTAGCGACACGACATTCTGCTCAAATATTGCGAAAGTGCCAAATGACTGACGGAAGGGCCGGCCCCTTTTGACGGAGTTCCTTACTTTTCACTTCTTCTATGCTCACAATGGTACGTTTTTGAGCAGCCAATCTCGTTGTACGTTCTCACAGGGGCCCGAGGAAGGGATTGAGCATAAAGAATGGAAAGTGGATTTCAGCGCGTACGATGCCTTTAAGTAGAACTCACACTGCTCTTCTTCCTCCTTCGCTTCCTCTCGTCCTCGATTCGTGGTGGTTCAGTGCGGTTGGACGATTCCGGCTTCCCAACACATATGGCAACGGGCGGAGGCTCAAACTTGGGTAATTGAACCGCAGAATCACCTTACCATACGAAATTGTTGACGAGCTCCTTTAGGGGGGAGAGTGACAAAGGGATAGGAGGCAATGCTTAAATTGAAGAATAAGAAGAAGATGAACCCCCCTCACCAAAAAGAACGGCCTCCGTGGCCTAAAATCGACGATGGGTGGTGGGGAAGTTTCGTAATGGGCGGCGGCGCTGCGCAACCCCTTGCGTTGCGTGTGGCTCTGGGGCGCGCCAGCCCCGCCCGTGTCTGCCAGCTATTATACTTCTTGTCCTCTCTCTCTCTCCTCTTTTCTTTTAAGTTTCTTCCTCTGTCTCACATTAATGAGACATCTGTTCTTTGGGTAAATCCTTTGGTCTGTGAGCTTCTTCTTCTTGAAAATTTTGGATAAAACGTGTTAGTGGAACAGAGAACGATGAAATGAACGGAGAGTATGTTCGGTTTACGATTGTCGTCAACGATGAGTAATAAATGTTTACGACAGAGCGAAGATGCGGATCTATGGGAGAGGGTCTCTATAAGGGGTCACAAATCGAGGGTAGGTCGTATAGATCTAGAGTTCAAAAGAGGGTCATGGCCAAGGAAGGAGTCTCATTGATGTCTGGTTACGGCAAAGAGTCGCAGTTGCGTGGATTCCTTTCCACTAAGGGGTCGCATCGATGTTCAGCTTAGGAGAAGGATCCTAGCCAAACAGGGGTCATATTGATGTTCAGATAAAGGCTTCGCGGATAGAGAGAATGTCGTACAGATGTAGAGTCCAGAAGATTATCGTGGCCAGGGAAGAGGTTATACCGATATTAAGCATAGGGAAGTAGTTGCAGTTACGCAAATTCTATCCTAATAGTGAGAGGGGGTCATATTATTGTTCAGGTCTGGTGAGGGGTCGTTCTCAAAGAGTAGTTGCATCGATGCCCAATTTAGAGGAAGGTCTTAGTGAGATAGAGCAGGTCGTATAGATAGATGTAGGCCTCAGAAAGAGTCGTGGGAGTTGTGTGGATTTCCCAGTCCAAAGAAGGGTCGTGGCCAAGAAGACGGTCCTGTCGATGTCCAGTCGAGGGCTGATGGTTTCAGACACGCAGACTCCGTTCCGATAAGGAACTATGTTGTTGTGCAGTTCAAGAAGTGGGTCGTATCGTATCCATATGGGGTCGTATGTTTAGGGAAGGTCGTAGCCAACGAGACGGTCCTATTGTTGTCCACTGTTGAGGAGGTGCCGCGCATGTGCATATTCAGTTCCGCCAAGAAGTAGTATTGATACCTAGGGAGGGGTCACTGCTAGGCAGTATGTCGGTGTACCCCCAGGGAGGGGTCACTGCTAGGGAGTACGTCGGTGGACGTAGGGTCTAGGGTCAACCGTAGTCGAGGAGAGGGTCATATTGATGTTCAATACAGCAAGCAGGCTGGCCTAGGAGAGGGGTCGCAGTGAAATAGGGGTGACACGGCCCCTGGGCTTAGGAAGGGGTCGCAGCTAAAAAAGAGTGCCGTATAGGTGTAGGGTTTAGTTGAGGGTCTTATCCATACAGGGATATCTTGCTCAGGAGGTTGTAGCCGATGAGACTCTTCTATTGGTGTCCGATTCAAGGAAGAGCTTGTAGACACCTAGATTCTGTTCCGAAAACTGATCCTATCGTGTGCAGTTCAAAAGAGAGGTCGTAGCTGATGGGTCGCATGAGTTGAGCGGAGGGGTCGCAGTTTAGGAATCAAGGTTGAGGCGTTAATTTTCAATACTTCTCCGAATCGCTGCCTCTATAAATTTAGTGATACTTCTGATGAATGGCAATGTTCACAACAGAGGAAAGTTTTGCTCAGGGGTTCAAGGGGTCACGTTTTATGTATTTAAATGAGATCGCACTTTTCTTTTTCTTTCATAGACGCTTTCTTGAAATCACTCGCTTCATACTTTCAAGGTACATACTCTCTATAAAACATCGTAATTCACATCATTCGAGGCGCGCGCGACGCCTGGACCTCCGTCTGTCCTCCGCTCTCTCACTGTCTCTAACCTCCGCTCCGCACCAGCACGCGTAGGAACCATGTGAATTTCCCCGTTTTATAGCCTGTACATATCTATGAATTTCGTAGGTAGCAAAGGCAATCTTGCTCAAGGGGTCGCATTTCCGCCTAAGGAGGGGTCGTGCCTTCTTCTTGGAGGCAGTAGAATTAGCTCACAATTTTCATTAATTTTGCCTTTTTTCAAACAATTTTTATAGGAAGTGAGAAGGCGAATTGTAGAAAATTGATGCCTCATGCCTGTTTAAAAAAATGCTACTACTCTGCTCGACTAAAAAAGCATAAGACCCCTCTTCTGAGCTGCACACAATAGGACCACTCACTTAAGTAGAATGTGGGTATTTGCGACCCCTTCCTTGGATCGGACACCATTTGGCTACAACCTACCCTGAACAAGACATTCATATCTGAATAAGACCCTCCCTCATCTAAACCCTACACCTCTACAGCTTCCCTTCTAGCTTCAACTGCTTCCTGAACTCGATTTGAGTACGACCCCCATCTCAGAACAACTACTTTCGATTGTTTAGCCCCAGGGCTTTATTGCATGTGTTTGCTCTTTTGCTCCTGACAAGACGAGGTCGCATTGAGAAAGAGATCCCTATTTAGCTTTATGGAGACTAGATGGAACAAATGTGCCCAAACAGGGTCGAACAAACGATTAGTCCTAAATCACTCATTACGTCTCTTTTAACGACATATTGGGTATCGATCGCTTAAACAGATAGACTAAGGACTGTCCCTCATTAGGTCTGGGCTAGACCCCCATCGATTCCTAAGAGGTAGAAAATCCTGCTGAAGTCGAAGCCATTTCGTCATGCAAAATGGGTCAAAGCCACGCGCCGAGCTCGGGTAAATTGCTGGTGACCGGGTACATAATGGGTGGTTGCTGGACGGGTTTAGAAATCTCCGTGGAAAAACGCCAAGCTCTAAATGGTTACCTTTGGGAGGTCAGGCAGTATTCACCCCTCTATACCACATTTGAAAGCAGAAACGAATTTCGACGTTTTTCCGTATTTGTCCGGGTTTTGAGAAAAAAGGTTTTTTCTTCGTTTTCCCAACTTGCCTGTAAATGTTTTCTTGAAAATCAAAAAGAATGGATATTTGATTTTTTTTTCTGTGGTGACCCCATTTGGGTATCCCCATCTGCCCTGTCTGCAGTCTTCAATAGGCACCACAACCTCCACCCTCCGCCACACCCTTCCCAAGGCCTAGTGCATACTTCCCGCGACGCGCGACTGCGACAGTGTACATACTAGCAATATCGATTTTCGGTCCATCGCCCAGATACCTAACAGTGGTCGGAGGACCATATGCATCCTAGGAAGCCGCGTGGGTAGGGTCACTTTCAACCCAGTTACTCGAATAGCATATGAATTTCTATAAATTGATTTCCCGTAATGGTAATATTTATCGGTTCCAGGCTTTTAGCACTACTTCGGTTTTTTTTTGTTCCTGACTGCCCCACAACCTGTAATTTAGATACTGTCGCCTTTTAGATTATTCTTCAATGAGAATAATGGTCTTGTGATCGGCTGTTGAAGCGTTGCGCTAAGTTTTTGTTTGTTTTTGTAATCATTTTCATGTTTTTGACTTACTGTTTTGTAGTTTTTGAGCACGCCGGCAACGGCGTAAAATAAATAAAAAATAAATAAATATATGGCCGGGATCATACTTCCAGCGACGAGCGACGCGATGCAATGTTTACCATCCATATCGACCGAAAATCGATCTGCCTAATCTGCACTGTCGCTGTCGCCGGTCGCGTGAAGTATGATCCCGGCCTATATGACAAATATTATGTCGCGTCGCTCGTTGCGCGAAGTATGCACTAGGCCTGACTACTGACTGATCCCAGCGCAGAGTGGAGTTTCAAAATATGATCGTTTGAATGTTGTGGAGGGAGATGAAAAGAAACAATTTGAAGCTCATTGAATTTTCTTAACGCAGCTAGGTAGATCAAAAATTACCAAAAACTTTAATTTATTAACTTTTAGAAATTCGAACGCTTCCAGCCCAATCTTCGTCCAGGCTTGACACGAATATGACGTCCATTTTCAGTTTTTCAAGAGGGTACGGTAGGTTACTGTAGTCGAATAATACTTTTCCCACTGTAACTTACAGTAGCCTTATAAGAAACTGAAAAAAGACCTTGTACATATTCGTGTTCAGCGCAAAAACAGCCACCTAAATGAAACATTGGCTTAGAATGTTCAGATTTCTAAAATTCAAAAAACTATGTTTTGCAGTTTTTGATCTACTCAAAAGCGTTAAGGAAATTTAGCCAACATTATACTGTTTCTTTTTACCTTCCTCACAAAACACTGAATCAGACCATTTTCCGAAACTCCGGTTCGTGCTGGGATCATTCCCTAGTAAGATTATCCGGGACGCGTGTTCAGCCCTACACAGAAAAATGAAAACAAGTTGCTTGCAATATAAATGCAACTTACTTGAATGTCTCAGGTAACTTACCTTTATATTACACGTAAGTCACACTTATGTTACATGTAACTTACATTTGTATTTCCACCAAGGTTGGCCATCACGCCACGCAGTCAACACGCAACGCGGAGAACGCGTTCCAGACCACTCGCAAAGTCGCAAGTAACTTACAACGGGTTAGATATGTTACGAGTAACTTGTTTTCACTTTTCTGAGCATATGCACCCAAAACAAGCCCTATAAAAATTTCTGAGCCTTGTCTGAAACAGATTTTTTGAGCGCCTTATTTGCTGTCTTTCAAGTAACCATGTTCCCTTGGCGAGACTATGAGAGTGCCCTTTTCTGAGAATCCCAGAGGCCCTTAGGGCACTTTGAGGATTGAAACTAGTTGGGGGGGTGGGGGGCTCACTCAAGATTCATTCAGAGAAATGGTGGTTTTCTTTACGGCAACACGTATTAGAAACGTGTTAGTCGTGTTAGAAGCGTGGTAAACGTGTTGTATCACGTTTTTGAAGCATGTTAAAAAGGTTTCATATCAATAAATTCATTATCAATCTCTAGTGCCCCCCCCCCAACTAGTTTCATACCCATTTTGACACGGATTGTGATACACAGGACTATACTTACAACATAAAGAACATGGTTTTCTAAAACACTGAAGTGTATAAAAAACAAAAGCACTAGTCAGATCAGAACTAGTCCAAGTTTCGTATTGTTCCGGCTCACAATTAACCGTATCTATCCTACCCCCCTCCCCCCTCACCCATTCTTCCCCTAATTTCGCTCTCCTCTATGTAGTAGTATCCGCCTTCAGCGTCTCCTCCCCCCCTGGCTACTCTCCTGCACATACCTGTGTGTAGGCTAGCTAGTATCAAATGACAATTAATCTGGCCACAGCCTCGTCCACTACTATAGTATCTTTATTATATACGCATATACAATTTCTTTTCAACTTTTGCGTCACCTTTTTATTTTCGAATTTTTTTCAATTCTTTTCTTTCTGTTTTTTTATAATATTTTTATTATTTATCTTTATATTTTCCCAGCTCTGCCCGGCGGTCCAGATTGATCTATTCGCTGGGAGGAAGAGGTGAAAAGAGGCAGAACCCTTGCCCTGGCGGTGATTCGGACATTAAAATTTATGGAAGGTCGTTTCGACAATAGATACCTGATCGGCCCGGCCATCCTAACAGAGGTGAGAGCAGAGAGGGAAAGGGAAAGGAGGGAAACGACCGGCTTACCTTTGGGAGAAACCTCGATTGCTGCTAATCACGGACACCCACGGACATTTTGGACTGACTTGAGGACCATGTTGAGTGACCCGTCTGCTACCCAGGGAGACACGCTGGTCGGTTTTATGGTCTTTTATGAGGTAATAGACTGTCTGGTCAGATGTCATTCGCCATATCTGGTTACGTTTTGTAGTTTTTTTTTTGAAATTGTGATTTTTTTGAATATTTTCGATCCATTTAATGAATTAATGATTAAATAAATGAACTAATCAATTAATAATAAAATAAACAAATGAATGAATGAATAGATAATTGATTTGATATCTGATTTCCACCCGTCTGTATGTATGTATCTGTCGATTTCTCTCCCGGAAAACCGCTGAAATCGCTGCGTCAGACCATAAAGCGACGATTTTCGCAGTTGTAATGGCTCATAAATTCGAAGGCTGTCATCAGACCGCCGGTCGGGCCCCACCGACCAAGAGATCGATGACCTCCCCATAAGTAGTATTTGGTATGTATTTCTGGCAGGTGATGTTTTCCTATCGAGAATATTTCTCCATATATTAGATATATGATGTTTGCCTTCAAAATGTCCTTACTCAACCCGAAATTCCGTCCCGAAATCCTATTTTTTCTCTCCCTCTGGGCTTTCGAGTATAAGAAAAAAAAAACTGGACGATCTTCTGATTCTACCTGAAAGTTTTTTTCCCAAAGATTTGTTATCCTACAGTTGACAGCAATGTTAAAAGGACATGGTGCGGTCGCGAGCTCGCAGTAGAACTACGGTAGAATCTGGCACTTTGCCAGGTTTCGTCATCGATCGGCGCCACAGCTGATGTTCTCGTGAGCAGAGAGACGACGGTTGGCGCCAATCAGTGACGAAATATGGCAAAGTGCCAGATTCTACCGTAGTTTTAGTGCGAGTCCGCAACCGCACCATGTCCTTTTAACATTGCGGTCAACTGTACTACTTTTTACTCAATTTGAATCTCCGATTTATTACTGATTTTGAGTTTCCGATTTCTTGAAAAGTGGTGGTAGTGGCTTGCAATCGGGGATGAGTAAAATATTAGGTTGTCCGATAAGTTCTTGCCGTTTTTTTAAATTAAAAAATTAGCGATCGAAATGAAATTAAATTTTTTGGTACAATGTTTTGTGTTATTCGAAAGAGAATTTTTCGCTCTACAAGAAAGTCTATTTGGTTTTTTTGTTTCGATCAGTTTTTGTTAATTTTTAGAGCATTTAAATGGAGTGTCAAGTCGACAAAAACGAGCATTTTCGACACCATCTACTTTTTGCGTTCAACCGAGGTGCCAAAGCCACGGAAGCTGCTAGAGAGATTTGTGCCGTATACGGAGAGGGTGCCATAGCTGAAAGAACTGCTCGATATTGGTTTGCGAAGTTCAAAAGTGGCAATTTCGAGTCATAACAGTCATAACATAACAGGAGCAAGTCGTAACATAACATAACATAACATAACAAGTCATAAGTCACACAGGAGCAAGTCATAACAAACAACGGAGAATACATTATTGATTAAATTGTTGTTATTTTATGTTTAAAAATAAAGTTATAAAAAATTTTAAAAAACGGCAAGAACTTATCGGACAACCTGTTAAAATTACGAAATTCTGGAAATCAGGTTTTGGGTTCCGACACAAAAAATTTTTTTCGCGGGTTTAGGAAATCGTGTGCGAAACGCCCGAAAATTTCAAAATTGCTCTTTTTGTTTAAAGACTTGACAACTCTTTTTTTCTAATATTCTGTTGATTCATGGTGACGACATTCGAACATGCTGTGTTCGAAAAATCTAATGGAAAATTATGAAAAAATCCATTGGGAGCGTATAGCGATTCGAATTTTCGATTTTATTAACTTTATCTACAAAAAACATAAAAAATGATGTGCAGAGAATTTTTTTTGTATATTTAAGATTATTAATAGATAAACAATATTTAGGATTATAAGTTTTAAAAAATTGACGAAAAAGGTGTAAAAAAATTTTGGTTTAGCAGTTCCTGAACCAGTTTTTTTTTTCGAAAAATTCATTCATTTCAGAACTTTCGAAATTTCTCGGGTGCCGACTTTCAACAGAAAATAGATCCGCGGAAGCTGTCACGATGTCGCGAACGCGGCGTCGCGCACTGCCAACGCGACGCTGCGCTGCAGACTTGACTTCCCAATCAGAAACTCGAAAACCTTCATTTAGAAGATAAATTCCACCCTAAAGCGGAAAACGGGGACGTAAAAGGCGCCGAGAGGCGGAAAACGGAAGCAAAAAAAATTGGAGATTCGACGCTCTGACTCTTTGCCATCAGCTGTTTTTTTCTTTTTTCCACATTTTCACCCAAAATGCCGAAAAACGCCAAATGGAAGACGAACTGGACGTGAGACACAGATGCGAGGTTTTTTTTTTGAAACAGTCCCGGGAGTTTTTTCCATTTACTAACATTTTTTTCGCAGATTCATAAGAATTTCGCAGTAAAATTCACATTTCCGCGAGTTTTTTTTCGTTTTACATTTTTTCCGGAATTTGTGATTTTGTTCTGTGCTTATCTGGGCCAAATTCCGGTCCGCAATTGCGTCTGGACACGCTTTGCGGCCGCACGCTCCCGAGTCGGAAGAGCTGCCAGCACCGCAGCCGCCGATCTGCTGGCTCTAGGTGAGTTTTGGAAACTGGAAATTGAGAAAAAGTTGGAAGATATTGTATAAAAAAGCCTCATCGGGTCGTCGAGCGCGTGCGGCCGCAAAGCGTGTCGAGACGCAATTGTGGACCGGAATCAGGCCCAGAGAAGCGAAGTATGTGCATGTTTTTTCGAGGCGCAATAAACTTCCTGAATACTTAATTGTTTTACAGCCACTCAATCCTTAATTGCTCCAGTGTATACGGAAAACTAAATGGAAAAAAATTGAAAAAAAATTCTCTTTGAAATGTTTTTACGAGAAAAAATATATAAAAATCTTACTGAAAATAAATCTCAAAAAATGCTGAATAATTTCAATATATCTCAGGGAAAAATGTTCATTTGCCCCTTTTCCTATTCCTCCATCTCCAAGACTAATGATTTCGTAAAAACTCCCACGAAACATAGCCTCATTGGTCACTGCCCCGAGAACAGGCGTTGAACAACCGCTTGTTTGCCCTGGGGGGCCGCTGATTGATGTTCACCTACGGATCATGAGATCAGCAATTGCATCAATCCATCTCCATCCGCTCGAAAATCTGCTGTTTTCCAGCAAAATCACTCAATCACAAAGTGATAAGTTATTCCAAGGAGAGTTGTTTTGTCCAGTTGTGGGCCAAAATTAGAGCAAAAAAACCTTCCTGTCGTGGTGTTTATACTTCGAGGTAGCCCTATATCTTCCAGATTGTCGCTGCATAAGTGTTTATGTACATATATTCGGTTTTCCTGTGAACTGCTTGCACAAATCTGCCACCTCACTAAGAATCTTATCCCCAATCCGGTGCTTTCAAACATATTGCGTCTCACCAGATACACACTATTAATAGTCCATGAAGTGCGAGCACTTCTCTCTTCTGGAGGAAGAGGCTAGGTTGAGGTCGGTAAAAAAAACTCCTCTTGAGGTCCGCTTTCCTAGCCTTTTCGGACCCCAATTATCCCCCAGATTTTGGCTAATGTTGTTCTTAGCCTCCCTGAGTCAGTAAGTCAGCCAGTGTCATTTCCCAGTGACTAGTTCTGAGAGGGGAGGGATGGGGGATTCTTGAGAGACGGGAAAAAACCAGTTGTTGGGCTCTGGTGACTTATACCAGCCAGGCGAGGATACTTTGGGGACGAAATTTGAAACCCCTGCCCGACCACCCCCACCCCTTGCCCTGGACTATTGTTGTTGGCGAGGCGGAAATCTCCCGGCCCTGTGGAATAATCCGTGCCCTGTCCGAGGAATCTTGCGCAATTCTCTATGATGACTGTCTTACGTCTCGATTGATTGACGCTAAAGAGGTGTAATCCTACAGTATCTGGATTGATTAGTTTAAACTGTGAGGTTGGGCTAAGCAAGGGTTACATCACAGGATAAAGCCTTGACAGCCGCAGTTTTCAAACTCTCGACCAGTGTGTTATTCATGTATATTGAATGTTTTCTTTTCTGAATTTCACAACTTTTTTCGTTTTTCTCCTGTCCCTTTCTCATAACTTTCCCAAATTTGAAACCCTGCCTCAAACGCCCAATCTATCTCTCTCTATCTCCCCCTCTCTCTATCTCTCTCTCTTTCTCTCTCTCTCTCTCTCTCTCTCTCTTTCTCTTTCTCTTTCTCTTTCTCTTTCTCTCTCTCTTTCTCTCTCTCTTTCTCTTTCTCTTTCTCTTTCTCTTTCTCTTTCTCTTTCTCTTTCTCTTTCTCTTTCTCTTTCTCTTTCTCTTTCTCTTTCTCTTTCTCTTTCTCTTTCTCTTTCTCTTTCTCTTTCTCTTTCTCTTTCTCCACTCCCTTTCTCCATCTCTCTCCGTCTCTCTCCCTTTATCTCTCTATCCGTCTCTCTCCCTTTTCCTCCGCTCTCGCTCCTTCATCCACTCTCTCTCCACATTCTTTCTCCATCTCTCTCCCTCTCTCTCCCTTTATCTCTCTATCCGTCTCTCTCCCTTTTCCCCACTCTCGCTCCTTCATCCACTCTCTCTCTCACTATCTCTCCCATCCACTCTCTATAACCCTTTCTTACCCGCTCTCTCCGACTCTTCCTCTCTCTTCGTTATCATCTTTCTCTCTTTCGCTGTCGCTCCCTCATCCACTCTCTTCCACACTCCCTCTAATCTGCTCTCTACAACTCTCTCGCTCATCTGCCTTCTCCGACTCCCTCGCTTTTGCTGTCTCTTTCCCTTTCATTCTAGCTGTCTCTCTATCTCTCTTTCTCTCTCACGAGATCCCATCTCTCTCACTCGCTGTTCTGCCTTTCTCTTTGCTCCTCTCTTCAGATTCAGATCTTTCGTCTTATGTTCACTCTAACACTTTCCCACTCTCCCCACCCGGTAGTTTCTACTCTTTCATTCTCACGAATTCTCATTTCTTTTTTTTACTTCTCTTTCTCTACTATTTTTTTTTCTCTCTGCCACCTTTGTTCCGTTTCACTCCTCTTTTTTTCATTTTTTTCTTCCTCCTCCCTTTCTTTCGTCTTTTCCCCTCACACTCTTTTCTCTCTCTCTGTCCTTGGTATTTTTTTCGAGCGTTTTTCTTTATTTTTTTATCTTTCGCTTCTCTCTTTCTCTTTGTTCTATCTTTTTCTCATCTCGTTCTTCAGTCTTTTTTCGCTCCCTCTTCTCTTGTTTTATATCAGTCGCAATGTCTCTCTCTATTTACTCATACGGTCTCCTCTTTCTTCCAATCATACCTATCTTCTCTTTGTCTGTTTCTTTCTTATCTCAGTTTCGTCCCTTCATTTATCATATTTTTCTTTATTCCTGAATGTCTTTTGGTATGCATTTTTTCCGAAGGCTTTTCATCTCTTTCTAATCTCTTTTTCTCTGTGATATTTGAACAAATTGACCTTTTCTTGTAGGCCATTATTTTTTTCATATTCTTCTTTGAAGTTTCGCTCTCTTCCCTGCCCTATTTTCCTTTTCGCTTTTGTCTCTCTCACTCTCTCTTTCTCCTCCCCTTTTCTCTTTCTCCCTTTTCCTTTTTCACTCTTTCGCTCTCGCTCTTGCTCCCTCATCCACTCCCTTCCACTAAATCTCTTCCAGCATCTACTTTCTCTATCATCTTGTCTCTCTGACTCTCTCTCTCTATGTCGCTCTCTGCCTCTCTCTTTCTCTCTACTTCTCCCTCTTGTTGTCTCCTTGATTCTTTCACCATTTGCTTTTCTTTTCATTTAGATCTCTGCCTTTTTCCAACTCTCCCTCCCTCGGGATTCCACTCTTTCCCTCTCACATATTCTCATGGTTTGTCTGTCTTTCTCACTCTCTGTTTCCTTATCTTTTTTTCTGTCTCTCCTCTATCTCCCTCTTCTTAATCACTACTCCACTCTTTGCTCTTTCATACTCCTATTTCCTCCACTCCTGTATTTCTGCTGTTTTTTTTTTTGAATTCTCGTTGATGTTTTATTTTCTCCCCTTTATCTTATCTTCCCAACTCTAGTCCACCATCTTTCTATCGATTTATTCATCCGAATTCTTCTTTTCTCCCAAACAGATACAGGAAACGTTCTCCCAATATATTGTCCGACCTACAACTCTGCAAAATCTATTTGCACAACTCTTAGAAATCCAGAAAATCCCCACAAAGTTCACCGCCATTGAGCGAAATCACGAATCACTATGCTTGCCCGATGGTTTGTTGGATTTTGGGTCTTTTTCCACCATGTAGGTGCTCGAGTTTTTTCCCAACCAGAGTTCTATTATGGATGGACAGCGAGGCTCCAGTTTCACTATTTATCCACGAAATCGTCCCTCCACCCGCACCCGTCGCGACCGACTAAAAATGTCCTTAACATGAGGTGAACGGACAGAGAGTCCTCGAGTGTTGTCCACTTTTCATACATGTACCGACGAACCAGTGCTGTGCAGAGGGGTTTTTCCGGGTTTGGGTAGGGTTTCCGGAACTTTTCTGGACCATGTCTTCAAATTTTAGGAATTCAAGGGGTGCGGAGATAGTGTGTTGTGTCGATCAATGTTCCTTATCAGATAATCAGATGCACGTAGACGATATTCTGCCCTGCCTGTTCGTTTTCTGAGGAACTGTATACAATATTATGCACCTTAGATTTTTTCGAATCGATTTTATTTTCACTATATCATTTTGTATGAGAATCTGTGTCGTGGGGGGAAAATTCGATTTTTGAATGACCCGATATTGCAAAGTCCGGCAGAAAAAAAATCTATCCTACCCGGCTGGCCTTCACAGCTAATATTCCGATGACCACCCATGAAGTTTACCTTGCGCTAATCTCTCGTCTTTAGTGTGGATTAAATAGACCACCAACAAAAAGTTCGGCCCTCTCTATTCCGTTTTTGTGATTAACGTTCTACCTGCCACCATCTTCAGATTATTGCAGTAGTTTCTATATATTCTATGGACCAACCATGGAGTATAGTCGTTCCTAACGACTTTCCAGAGTTTAGACCCACGTCATTTAGTCATTGCCACTTTCGTTCTCGTACGTAGTTGATATCATATGTAGTGACCACACATGACGTTTGTTCCGGCCCTGCTCTGCCCACCAATTGATATCTTCCCGGCCACCCATGAAGTTTACTCTTCTCCGAGTAGTCCCAGTGGTGGCTATGTAATTTTAATAAAGGACCGCCCATGTTTTGGTCCACAATGTGTGACCGATTTTTCATGTGCCACCCATGATGTTTAGTCTTTTCGATCCGTTCCCGCGGTTGATATTGTAGGGAACACCCAAGAAGCTTCATCAGCCCAATTTCTATCCCTGATATTCAAACTAGCACCCATAAAGTTTGCTTTCATGCAACGTATCTCACATTCGGTAGTTGCCATCCCATTGACCACCCATGATATTTGACCAGTTCCAAATATTTCTGCTGAATGTATTGCAGAAGCCACCAGTGAAGTTGGGTCCTCTCCAACCTGGCTTGCGTAGGGGCCACCCATGAAAAGTAGTCATCCGCTTGAGCTCAGCAGTTGCTATTCTAATCATCAGAGTTTTGTCCTACGCGCCGCATATTAAATCCAGTTCATCCTCTACAGCAAGTTCCCGGGGCGGATCTTCCCCAATGAGGGGCACCCATGAAAATTACTCCTCGGCAGTCCCATCGTTTTACTTGGTATCCAACGGACCATCCATTGTTTTCAACACTTTTCTGAACTTGTTATCCTGGGACCACCCATGTAGTTTGGTTCTCCTCAGCCCCGTTTCCATAGTTGGCATTATTAGGACCATTTTTACCAACTAAATTCCATATTTGGTTTGTATTTAACGGACTTCCTATGAATTTTAATTTGTTCTCGAAGTAAGGTTTCTAAGGACCACCCATGAAGTTAACCCTGCACTGAGTTATCTCTGTAGTTGTTCTCCCACGGATCATCCATGAGGTTTGGATCCTCAAGCTTGTTAAAGTATTTGCTATTGTAGTGACCAACCACGACGTTTAGTCCCTACGACCCGTTTCTGCAATTGGGAAAAAAATTGTGGTCATCTATTAGGTTTGCTTCCCCTTCAATCCATCCCCGTAGTTGCTGTTCTCCTGACCACCCATGAAGTTTAGTCCATCTTACACGTTTTCGTGGTTGATATTCTTGTGACCACCCATTATGTTCAATCACCTCAAGCTGATTCCGCAGTTTGTACCCTACGGCATACTTACGAACATTAGCCTCTGCCAACTTGTTCTCAGTGTCAATAGTATATGGACCACCTACATAAGTCCCTTTTGCCATATTTAGTCCAGTGAGTGAACGAGGCGCGGTCGTTGCTGCAGGCCGTGCGAAGCTGGCCACTGGGCTTTTGACCGAGCGCGACCATCTACCGCCGCAATGCTATCATTTCACAAGAATATGATCCACAAAAAGACCATATCCTCTAGTTCGGAACCTAATTTAGTGTGTCGCTTCGCGTGCGTGTGCGTGCGAAGCGAGGGGAGCGACAGCGAAAATGCGTGGTGGAGAAGGAAACGCAGCCGACGCGCGCACACGCACGCGATCGACGAAAATACACCTCACTTCGAAGCAGATGATTTGTTGTTCAGCTCCTTGATCCCGTTCCCGGTTTATAGTAATGATGCCACCCATTAGCTTTACGCCTTCTTCACATGTTTATCTATTTTATATCCTATGACCCACCTACTAGGTTAGTCCTCTAACTTTCTTCCAGAGCTGATTTCCTGTGGTCACCCATGAAGTTTACTCAGTTTATTTCCAAGGGGGCACCCATGAAGTTTATCCTCCCTGAGTCCAGTTCCCGAACGGCCAATATGTATTTTGCGACTGCTTGGATTCACTTTTCTCCAGCTATTACCAGATAATGCCATCACGGATCAACCCATGAAATATAGTCTTGTCCCACAGGTTCCCAAAGTGCACCTTTTACTGACCACCTATGAAGTTTGGCCGATTTTCCTGGCTCCGAGGTTTCAGACCGCTCCCCTGGTTCCAAAGTTTTCCATGTTTTCAAACCCACATTTCACGCATCTGTTAACCCCCCGTGGCGAGGATTCAATCCGGTGATGTCCAGTGACCGGATTCGAGCCTCTCTGTTTTTCGAAGAAACCTCGTGTTCATCGGCGCGGCGGGCCCGCATCAGCTCGATTAGGTTCCCAGAAAACGGTCGAAAGGTTGATTGGGCGCCACCATTCTGGCTGGCTGACGACTGACTGGCTGGTTCGACCTCAATGCGCAATCGCGTGAACAGATCTTTTTCCGAGTCAATCTCTACCATCTGATGGTGTCCGTCCATTCAAGGGCTCACAGTGTGTCAAGTCAACCTGTACCAGTCGGCCGGGCAGGCGGTTTCACCCCCGAAAACACTTTCTCTTGAAAGTGTATCCATACTTTTTCTGCCCCTTTTTTATTTATTTTTTCTTCACTAATTCTCTCGTCTCTTTAATTTTCATTCCCGGCCCTCGAACCTCTCGTCACCCTCGGAGACAAATCGTATTGCGTAGCGCGAAAGCCGTTGCGCATATAGTGTGAGTGACTCTGATTCACACCCAATGCGTCAGACTGATAAATAATCCTATCATTTTTTTTATTCAGAATATTAAGTAGCTTAAGCCGTTTTGCTATTGTTGATCACAACACGATTTGTTTTTTTCAAACAATTTTTTGAAAAAATGGAACACAAATTTAAGAATTTTTGAAAATTCTTGAAAAATTAATTTAAATATATTTTTTGAATAGGAGCATTTTTCAACATAGAAAAAGTGTTTTTCTAGAAATGATGGGATTCGTCAGGATTGTCCAAAGCAGCTTCTGGGTGGGCCGAGCTAGACGAAATTTTTCGGCAATTTTTCCTGCTGGTATTTTCTGAAGGTAGAAAACTCCAAGTGCATTGAATCGAAATTTTTCGTCTAAACTTTAGAACGTCGAACGAAAAAAATTGTAAAAGTTTACTTCAAGTATTCTTGAGCGAGGATTCAAAATTTCAAGTTTGTTTTATCAATTTGAGAGATTCGTCCTTCGAAATTCAGACAGTTTCATAAAAATAAATTTGGAAAATGCCAAAATCACTCTCCCGATTGTTTTCAATACTGTAACTTAGCCATTTTCTCACTGTTCATCTGATTTTCTTATGAAAAAAAATTCAAAATTCTGTAGTCTCCGTCGAGAAAAATTGTTAAAAAAATAGAAATGAGTGTGAAGAAACCTATATTTTTTTATTTTTTGATCCTTTCCAACTTTCTAATGTTCGTGCTTCGGTGTTCAATTTTTTTCTAAAATTTGTTTTTTAAACCCTAGAAAATTCTTTTTTTTTTGTGATTTACGTATACTGAATTCTTGGAAATTAAAAAAATATTTAGTTCAATTATTTTTGTTCGAGAAGAAAACTTTTGAAAATCAATTTTAGAAAACGAGTTTTCAAAATCTGTTTCAATGGACTTCGAGAACTTTGTTTTTTTTTTGCAATTCGTTTTCCGACCTCGATAACAAATCTCAGCTTTCTTTCGAATATTATTGATTGGAACTTCAAAAATACTTTTTTTTGTGATTCGTTAGTGCTAGTGAAATCAAGTACATACGTCTTGAGAAATAATATAATAGAACAATAGACACAGAAATAAAAGATGATTGAGTGGAGAAAAGATCAACTTCATAGTCACTTATAGTAGGAACAAATGTTCAGCAAAGGAATATCAGAAAAAAGATTGCTTAAATTCGAAAGTTTAGAAAAATAAATTTCTAAAATTTCCCGTTGTAGAGAATCATTAGCGAGTAAAATTAAAACTTAGGTTGTTGGAGCTGTCTCTGATAATGGGGGTTGGAAAAAAATTCGCACGCATGTCGAAATTTCACCCATCCAGGTGTAAACACCCTTGAGTGCATAGTCAAACTTCAGGAACGAAATCTGAGATTTTTGTCTAATTATGAATGAGACCCTTCCTGTATAGCACATGCCAGGTGCAAGCTCTCAATTCCCCCAAATAAGCGAGATATGGGAAGAAGCCAATCCGCCACGCCCTCTAAAAGAATCCACTTTGGCACGCTCCTTTCGTGGCCAGTAGTGGTTAGATACGCAATGGTTCCAACCAAAAGCCTCATTTTCCCTTCCTTCTCACCTGCAGGTTCGCTCCCATCCATGGTTTCTGAATGACAGGAGATACAGACACCGGAAAACTCGTCCACAATACTTTTCCACTCCAAATTAGCCAACTCTGAGGAGTCATAACTCCGTTCGTAGGGGAGCTAGAGCGATTCTGAGGGCATTGTTGTGATCAGCGCGAAGTTCTCTCCAAAGTGAGCGGGAAAATCGGAAAAGGGGTCCGATGTTTGACTGTACCTTCGAGGAGAATCTGGAAATTTTTCTTATCCACGTTAGAATTTATGGAAAATACAGGTCCTTAGTTGATGACGGAAAGTTAGAGAACGGGTATTCTACAACCCCATTGTCGGGAACAGTTCCGAACTTGTTTCAGTTTTTTTTTGTGCTTGTGCAGGTATATCTACCCAGACAGTCGTAGTTTCGTTCCGCCAGACAACGTAGTTGTGTTCCGCCAGACGAGTATAAAGGCCGGAATTCGTTGACCCGAAACGTCTGCCGTTTATCCCGAGACGTCGCTCTTCGACGCTTCCTTTAACGCCCGGTTTTTTCCTAAACACCCTCTGTTCCACCCGAAAGACCTGGCGTTTGCCCCGAGACAAGAAAAAGGTACATACAGCGGTCTACTGGAACACAACTACGAGTGTCTGAGCACGAGTAGAGAAGACTTGCCATAAGAACTTGTGTGCAACTTATGCGGCGCCAGCATTTGTATGTAAGCTGTAAAAAGTGTTTTTCATACAAAAGTTATCCTTTTGGAAAATGGACTGGTTAGGGAAAATGCAGAAATCCCCCTGTTGTTCTAGAAAAAGTTGCTATGTTTTTCCTCAGCTGACTGTTCAAAGCCGTGAATCACGCTTCCGCCCACACGCATCTGCTATATGTGCATATATGGCCCTAGGAATGCCATTCATAGTGAGCAAATAACAATCTGATAACGAGGTGGTTTGTGTCGATAATCGATTTTTCCATCAAGTGAGTTATCAGCAGTTCAGATCAGGACCGGCTGGTTGGCTTGTCTCTCGCGGCGCGTCCCCATCCGACGTCCCTTTTCACCCCCGCTACACGAGGAAACACACGTCGAGTGTTTGTAGCTCTTGAAATCGTGAACTTCCTCCTTCTTAGCACGACATTGCCCATCCTCACCGAAAACATTCCCTCCGTCACCTTATTTATGCCTCATGTCACCCCACCCAGCGTACACTCCAAGTTTTCTCAACTACAGCCGACTGCCGCCTACAGCAATCCATCATTGTCGTCATGTTCTAGGAGGAATCGTAGTGTCCCGCTCGTTAACGACCGGGGCGACGGGGCAGTTCGTCTTCTTCTTCTTCTTCTTCTCCTTTTGGGAGCGATCCGGGTGTTTTCACAGTCAAAAACTGGTATCGTTTAGGGGGTAATTAGTGTAAGATTGTGGGAAAGCCTTAGAGGGAGTCCAAGTCTGAAAATGTGATCTGTAAGAAATCCATCAAAATCCCGTTTTTTAGGTGTTTTCTGAGGGTCAGAATGTCGGTTTCGGGCAATTCCCATACCTCACCCAGGGTTGCCCTTAAAACAACACAAAAAAACTGTGGTTCTAGTGTTACCCTAGCCAATTTTTCCATGCAAAATATGTATTCCTGACTGTTACATGAAGACGTTCTATATTTTTCGGGATTTTTTCCGTTGAATTTCTTTGATCCTTATCGGCATTGACAAATCCTCTATTTTTCAACCTTTATCACAATATCTCGCTTTTTAATGCACTGTATCCTCTATTTCGGAGTAGAGTTTATTTCTGTCGTTCGCGGGCTTGTGCACGCGTATGCTGCGCCTCCCTCTCCCCACACTTTCTCACTGTCTCTTCCCTTGCTACGCGCAGGCACCAGAAGGAACAAACAACATTTACCGCCGTAACATAGAATACATAGTACTGACATCTTTGATTTTTCTAGGATTTTCTTTTTTTAGATTTTTTTTTCATTACTGGCATTATTCATGTTTTTTTTTGGTTTTCGTGAGAGAAATTTCTCTTCGGGAATTTGTTTTTTCTGGAAACATTTTGGAAGAAATTTGGGCACAGCTTGGACACCGGCTGGTATGTGGGTACTCCAAGCTTTTTCTTTTTTTTAATTCTTTCGCTGGTTTTTTAATAAAAAATTTCTGGAAAAAAACTATTTGATTGGGCCAACAATAGTTAGAAGTTCATTCAAACCTAATACGTTGAATTCAAAAGAAAAAACAGGATGAAATGAAAAATGTCGAAGAAAATTGAGCCTCTGTGTAAAGTGCGTCCAAAAGAGAATGCTCGCCCACGCGGTCGGCGTGCGTGTCGAGCGGCTGCCGCAAAGGCATTTTTTCGGAGACGGAAATCGATTAGCGCAGGAATAGTCGACAAATGGTGAAGAATATCCCGATCAGCTATTTGCAGCCATAGGAAGGCTTGTCCGAAATAATGCCTTCGCGACGGCCGCTCGACACGCACGTCGACCGCGTGGGCGGACAGTTCCAGTCGGACAGACTTTAGTGAACCTACACACTGTGATAAGGGCCTCTCCCATCTTCTGTTGTTGATTCTCTATGGATCACCTACGAATTTTAGTGATTTGCAGACCGTTTTTGAAATCAATGGTATGGGTATCCCGAGGGAGGTATACTCTCCTCCAGTCCATTCTTGTAATTGAGATTCTAAGTATAAACCACCCTTGAAGTTTACTGTCTTCAATACTTCCCTACATTTGATATTCTATCAAGGGATCACCCAACAAGTTCTCTCTTCTCAACACTATTCCAGTACCTGCCACTCTATGTACCACCCATGAGCTTTACTTTTTCAAACACTTCCCTGCATTTGATGTTCTATCGATCGCCCACCGAGTTCTCGTCTCCAAAGGATTCTTATAGTTAACATCCTGAAAATCTCTCACGAAGTCTACCCTTTTCGAGTCCATTCCCATAGCTGGCATTCCGAAGACCACCCATGGAATTTACTTTCTCAAACACTTTGCTGTGTTTGAAATCAGGTAGGTCACCCATTCTTCCCCTAGCCATTCCCGCAGTCGAGATCCTATGAGCTACCCATGAAGTTAAGTCTTTGTGACACATTCCCAGAACGAACATTATGCGTTTCGCTCATCAGGTTCACTATTCCCGACCCATTCCTGAAGTCGATTTTCGTAGACCACCCATGAAGTTTCCTATTTTGAAAATATTTTCGCTGCCGATATTCTGAGGACGTTTTATAAGTGTCAGTTCTCAATCAACTCCTTCCTGTAGACATAATTTTGTGGACCACCCAGGACTCTGAGAATTTTGCCTCGAAATAGCCGCGAAATAGCTCACAAGGCTCCGCAGCGGCTCTTGGTGGGCTATTTCCCGGCTATTCCTCGGCTTCTCACGGAACGGACAAGAAGTAGCCGAGAAAAAGCTGAGATGTACCCGAGAAATGACTAGAAGTAAACAAAATAGCCAGGACGCAACCCTTGCCGGCTCGCCGAACCATCAACTGGGGCCACCAGCGGTTGGACGGGGCCTCCTGAGGTTGAACGAGGTTCAAGTACCTCAAACTTGGGTAACTGAAAGACGGAGGTGCTGAAATCTGAATCATGCTTCTGGATTGCGTCGTTTATCTACCTGAACAGCATTATTTCTCGGCTATTTCGCGGCGAGCATTATTTAGCGGCTATTTATCGGCTATTTCACGGCGAGAATTATTTAACGGTTATTTCGCGGCTATTTCGCGGCAAGCACACATTTCGCGGCTATTTTTCGGCTAAAACTCTCAGAGGAAGTTTTGCCCCCTCTCTTACCTTATCGTTCCAGATTTCGTTTAGGGGTAAACTCCTCTCATTAGTGTTTTAACTAATAGAAATGCGCTTTTCCTGAACTTCTTTCCGAGAGTGACATCTTGCAGTCTTCTTCGGTTGCCTTCTCAGGCGATTCACGGCGCCGAGCCGCACCGAACAGGAATCGGAGCCGCCTGACAGTTCTGCTCGTTCTCCCAATGTCCGGGCCGCTGCTTTTGCTGTTCGTGCCAACCGGAGCAGCCCGGACAGCAACAGCAGTGGCCCTGAGAGCAACATCAGTGGCCCTGACAGCAACAGAAGCCGACTCGCAGGGTGGGAACACGAGCCAAACTGTCAGGTGGCTCCGGGCCTAGAATCGCCTGAGTTAGTCCCAGAGATCAACTCCTGAGTTTTCTTATCAATCCCATTCCTGTATTGTCCTTAGGGACTTGTATACCACCCATGTAATTTAGTTCTCTCCATTCTGTTCCTGAAGTTCACATACTGGAACCACCCATTAAATGCAGCACTTTCTGATTTGTTTGTAAAGTTGACGTTTTAGGTGTAACCCAAGAAGTTCCAGCCTTCTTGACTTTTCCCAGTAGTTGAGTTTGCAGACCACCTATGAATTTTAGTTTTGCAACAAGGGGATACTCGAAAGTTACCGTTGCCATGCCGCAAGTTATGGCAGGTTCTCTGGATTAACGTCGAGCCCCACTTTTCTAGAAATGCCCTGTGATCGAATTGTGTCACTCTTAGACTGGCCTTTATATTGGATTAGGTTAATGCCTCCACCTCGCTAATAACAACATTCCCTTGCCGTAGTAGAAATCTCCAGAAGTACGAGTATCAATTCCCCAGGAGGCAAGAAAAATACGACACATCAAAAGTGCAATATAGAGAAGCTAGCCAGAGGCCATCAAATCCGAGTTTCACTTGAATAAGTGCCGATCCCGTGGGAACATCCGGAGGTGGCCGTGCCGCGGGCAGGCTCAGGCTGGGACAGCCGCGCGTCCAGAAACAATCTTTCATTGTTTATTCCGTCCCCAGAGATCCCGTGGTGGGCAAGGGCGCTTGCGTCAAGGCGTCCATTCATGTGTATACACACTTTCATAGATAGCCATCCAGAAATAACCTCCCTCCGGCTAGTTTTCGTACTTTTGGCTGAGTGTTGTTGGTCACCACAGAGTGGCCGTCATGTGAATGCTAATTTCGGACATTTTCTCCGCGGTGGAGTACATCCGCCGGCAATATCTCTAATGGCATCCGTAATTATGTCTTCTTTCACTAATTACATCATGTATGTATGCAGTGTACTAGATCACTTTGAAGTCACAAGTGGACGAGTTGCGGATGGACTGGCTGCGCGTTTTTGGAACATTTGTCCGTGTTTTTCGCTGTCATCGACATTTTATTTGTGAAAATTGGCGTGACTTGTTCTCTGAGAACCTTTTTTAGTTGGGAAAAACGGGCCAATCTTTGAGGTTCCCCTTTCCAAATAAGAGTATATATTGACTCAAACGGGCGTGACGACATCTCTGGTGGCACTACGCCCATTCTGGCAACTCTTGGAGGATAAGTGGTCCATTGGATATTTAACGAATGGCTTGTTGTGATAATTGTCCTTCTCTTTCCTCCAATTTCCATGTTTGCTTCGTGAAAAGGGGCGTGGCCAAATTTTGGAACAGTTGTCTGAAAAAATCCGATATGTTTGCTGTAAAAATGGGCGTAATCATCAGTTCTTCAGACATTTTGGAGAAGTAAAAGTGCACTCGTTCAGAATTTGACGAAATTGGGCGTGGCTACGTGATTGCCGTCTTCACGCTTATTCTGGTAACGTAAGCCTGTTTGGAACAGTTGTCCTCTATTTTTGCTCAGGCGATTCACGGCGCCGAGCCGCACCAAACAGGAATCGGAGCCGCCTGACAGTTCGGCTCGTTCTCCCAATCTCCGGGCCACTGCTGTTGCTATTCGGTCCAACAGGAGCAGCCCGGACAGCAACTGCAGTGGCCCGGTAAGCAACAGCAGTGGCCCTGACAGCAACAGAAGCCGACTTTCAGATTGGGAACACGAGCCGAACTGTCAGGCGGCTCGGGGCCGAGAATCGCCTAAATATATTATACTGCGACTTTTGACGTTTTCTTGGCGAAAATGGGTGCGACCATTTTTGTTCACTTTACTGTTCTGTAAAAGACAAAGTGTAGAGCACTATCACGCAAAAAAATCCATGAAACATCACGAGAATGGGCGTGGCGAAAACCAACGACAGTGGGCGTGGCGTCACCCTTGCAGTGTCCACGCATATTCTGGTGATTTTTGGAGTATAAATGGCCTCTTTGTAACAGTTCTCCTTACTTTATTTCGTATTTATTTGACATTTGCTCTGTTAACATGAGGTTGATGAAGGCCAGGCGACCGCACTGATCCAGGAGGTCCTCCCACTCTGTGTACTCGATCAACAAGCCGCGAAAGTGGTATTGACCACCAGTTTCTAAATGACTTTTTTCATCTGGAGATTAATCACTTTCTTTCTAATTTTCGTACGGCTATGTAATGTTGTGTTCTCACTCGATTGGGCGTGGCGACATACATATTCGCAGTTTCCACGCCCACTCTCTTGACTTGGTTATTGTTGTTTTGGAACAGATGCCCTTCGTTTTTTTTCTGCCGCATCCATTTTTTTGTCTTTTGAGGTTCAGCGAGTCTCCACCTGGAATTGTGAAATATGCCTCAATTTTATCGCAAAAAAATAAGTATTGTTTAAAATGGGCCGGGTGTAAGCCCACTCAAGTGGGCGTGGTGTAAACTCACTCAAATGGGCGTGGCGGTATCTACAAAGCTGATAGGGCGTTTTGGTAATTTGGAGTCTGAATTGAAGTCTTTTCCCGGGGCAGATTTTTCAAAAACGAAATCTGGTCAGATCAAACAATATAACTTTACAAAAAATAAACTAGAGTATATTGAGATAAATTTTTATATCGTAAAAATGTTTCTACGAGCAAGATGCGAGAAGTGCGGAATAGATTATTCAATGAATATCGCTTTATATTTGCTTTTGTTCATTCGTTTGTTTCTCTCATTTATTTATTTATTTATTTATTTATTTATTTATTTATTTATTTATTTATTTATTTATTTAATTATTTATTTATTTATTTATTTATTTTTTATTTAATTATTTATTTATTTATTTATTTATTTTATATATTTATTTATTTATATATTTATTTATTTTTTTACTACATTCGAATGAACGCGCTGATACAAAAACAAACATTGAATAATCATCGCGATTCCATGGAGAATGCAATATTTAAAAAATCACAAAAAAGACCAATGAAAAAATCGATGTTGAAAAAATATTGTAATTTATAAGAATTTTCGGTACTGATTTAGATCACTTGCTGGGAGTAAATTATCCACCCACTTTCTCGCCGCCGACCAATCACATCAGCCTTCGCTGCTCCTGTGATAGGTCAACGGCGGGAAAGTGGGCGGGTAACTCCCTCCCAGCAAGAGATCTAAATTAGAGCCGAATTTTCAAGAATATCTATAGGGATTTTACCGACTCACCGCTTACGCAGCATGGGTATGAGTCACATAGGAAGGCAGAAAAATCAAAACAACTTACTTGTAATATAAATGTAACTTGCTTGAATGTCTCAAGTAACTTACATTTATATTACGTGTAACATACATTTATATTACATGTATTTTAAATTTATATTACACGTAAGTTACACTTATGTTACATGTAACTTACATTGGAATTTTCACTATGGGTGGCCATCACGTGACGCAGACGACACGCGACGCAGAGGGCGCGCCCCAGACTACACGCTACGCAAAAAAAAATGTTGTGCAGGGCATTCCCTGGTGTGGGAGTCAAGTACCTCAAACTTGGGTAATTGAACCAACAGCTACGCCAGTCGTAAGCCTCACACCGCGAGTGCGTCGTACATCAACCTTGGAAATAACTTCTTGGCCAATTTAAGTTACTTGCGTCTTATATTGTGCCATTTAGGTTACATATAATATATCGGAGGCGCACTGCACGCAGGATCCTCTCAGAAACCGAAAACAAGTTACTTGTAACATATGTAAGCTGATCCAAGTTACTTGCGACTTATCTCAAGTCATTTAAGTTTCATGTAACATATCGGAGGCGCACCGCACGCAGTATGCCGCCGATATGTTACATGCAACTTAAATGACCTGAGATAAGTCGCAGGTAACTAACGTCGCCTCAGATATGTTACAAGTAACTTGTTTTCGACCTTTTATGTTACAAGTAACTTGTTTTGGTTTATCCAAGAAGGCAGGCAGACAGACAAACGTAGAGGCAAACCCCATTATATACCGAACACAATGGTTCTGCAAAACCTAGGACAGAAAAAGGCTAGCATTTCTCTGAAAACCGTTCCCATACGAATCCTGAACCCATTCAGAGCTGCAACTTTTTCCCACGGCGAGTTCAAAACAGACCGTTGTTGTCCATGCGCAATCAGAATCTTGTCTGCCGACCGGCCAACGTTCTTGCGCAAGAATAGTCCCAGTGTTGGTGTTAGCGTCGGCGACAAATACCCATGTATGTGTGTATAGTGTGGCGCAATTATTTGTGAGTGCTAGGAGTGGGTAAGTGAGTGAGGAGCAACTCTTCGGGCCAGTCGCATTACCATAGAAATCGGCTGATGCAGAAAATTAGCCTGGTCGACGCTAATACTTACGTACTACCTGCTAATTAGCCACGCATCAGTGCGAAATTCCGACACAGGACAACTCGTCCAGTGGTTGTAGCCTACCTGAATGATTCGTTCATTGGGTGGTTCTGGACTCATTACTCAAATTGCCTAAGCGAGTATGGGTGAGGTATGTTTGGTATATTTGCCTAGCTGAAGTGGAACGCGACACCTTGACGTTCGCTCATCATGCACCTGCACACTTTACAGCTAGTATATACATCTCCCGTGCCATTATGGGACATTTGATTGACTCTAAGCGGTCATACTGTATGCGCTATACCGTAAGGCTCCCGGAAGTTCTTCACATTTCGCCCACCTCCCCGTGATCCTCATTGCCATGGAATATTTGAATTGTATTCGAGCAGTCATCAATGAGTCAACCATACGGTTGATATAGGCAGGAATATAAGTGTTTCTGGGCTCTGTAACATAGAATGAAAAAAAAAATGTGGGTGGTTTTCAATCGATTTTATTTTTTTCCATATTTTTAAATATTTGTTTTGCGTTTTTCAAAACAAATTGGTTTTTCATTTAAACTGTTCGGAAGATTATATATTTATTCAATCTCCGGCTTTTCCAATTTTGCAACCTCGGCATGGTGATCTATTGGTTGCTCTCACTTTTGCTCTAGATCTGTCCATCTAAGAACCTCGGAAGCAGAAAGTAAAAACAAACTATTCATTAATTTATTAAAGACTCGTGATTAATTATTTATTTATTTATTTGTTTATTTATTTATTTATTTATTTATTTATTTCTTCTTTTATTTACTTCTTATTTATTTATTTATTTATTTATTTATTTATTTATTTATTTATTTATTTATTTTCTTATTTATTAATTATTTTTCATTCATTTAGTCATTAATTATTTATTTCTTGAATTATTTTTCTATTATTTGTTTGTTTATTCATTTTTTGTTTGTTCCTTCATTCAATTTTTTTATTCTCTAACTTGTTCTTCATTTCTTCATTGTTCAATAGCGCATGTTTATCAAAAAAAAACTAGCGTCGAAGACCTACAATTTTTACGTTCCTTACAGAGAAAACACGCATTTTTTCTCTCTGTTTTCTGTTTTCCTTCGAGGCAGATAGTAAGAGCAAATGATTCTTTCATTTACTAATTACTCATACTTGTCTATTATTTATTTATTTATTTATTTTCTTTATTTATTTATTTATTTATTTATTTATTTATTTATTTATTCATTTATTTATTTATTTATTTATTTATTTTTTTATTTATTTATTTATATGTTTATTTGTTTATTTATTTAATTATTAATTTGTTTATTTAATTGTTACTTATTTTTGTTTGTTCATTGATTCATTCATTTCATTATTTATTTTATTGATTTTTATTATTTATTCTTTATTTAATAATTTTTTTCATTCATTGAAAAGGTTGCGTCGAACAGCTATAATTGTTACGTCTTTACCAGGGGTAAGCGCAATTCTCTGCCCATTTTCGGCCATTTTTTTCCGTTTTTTGTCGGACTGAGTTTTCTGTTTTCTGTTTCCTGAAAATGTCTTTCCATACACCATGGTTCCTACCCTCTGCTCTAACAAGATCCCTTCACCTCCTTTCCGTACAGAGGTTCATTAGGCCTCGGCAGGAGCAGAAGGCGCATGCTTAGCGCTAATAGTAGTAGTGCTTTACTGGAATGAGTTGCGAAAAAAATGAGCCTGCTGCCTGGGAAAAGTGCATACTAATACTTGGAAAGTGCAAAAATGTGTAGTTATTGATCCGCCAGAATTGAATAACGCATTGCCTCCTTCCCTAAGGTTTCTCATAGAAAAAATGCTTTGTTTGTAGTGGTTAATCGGAATTCTCGATCGAATGAAATATGAATCTGTCCGAACTAACCTTTCGAAAAAGTGGAGTGAATATACGGGTGATTTAGGACAGTTGTTCCTGAAGCAGCGCCGAATGGACTTTTTTTCTGGGATTTTGGCTGTGCGCTTTTTATAAAAATGGAGTCAAATAATGATGCATTGTTGTAAAGGACCACTCTGTCACACATTCAACTCGCGTAAAAAAATGTTGGAAAACACATATCAGAAAAAGAAGAACAGTTGGAAAACCATTCATTCTAGGGGAATTTCGTATATGAACAATTTTCTGTATTTCTGAAAAGTTCAGAGAGAAGAAAAAACAAAGAACAACTAAAAACGAACACAAGGTGGATAAAATTCGCAGATATAAGACGGCCCTATCGGGTCAGCCTGCCCCCAAAATTGAAAAAAATACCACTTCAAGGAACAGTTGTCTATTAACTGAATACTCTTTATCTCGAGGGATCCTCAAGTCCAAACATGCGCATTGATACCAATATAATTTTATGGAATTTTTCTTCATTAAAATTTTATTTTCAATTTTTAGTTTCCTTTTTTTCGAAAATTCGCTATTTTAAAATTTATTCTTGATATTTTTTTTGAAAATTCCTATGGAATCACCACTCACAAGAAAAATGAGTTCTTATTTAGATCTCTAGCTGGGAAGGGGTTACCCGCCTTTTTCCCTGCCGGTGACCTATCACAGGAGCAGCGAAAGGCTGACGTGATAGGCTTATTTTACACTTCTATCGCTGAGCACCGTGATGGCATGTTCTGAATAGAGATCGACGTGCGACGCGATCTCGATCAATGCCCATGGTTATTATCCCGTCGGGTCGCTGGGCGATCGAACTCTGGAAGAGGCCATAGGCCGACTGCGGGGAAGTGGGCTGTTAGCCTTCTCCCAGCAAGAGATCTAAATCAGTACCGAAAAACGTTACTCACCCGAGAAGGTCGAACCGGTTCTGACGTTGCAAATTTTGTTTTACCAAGCACAAAAATTTGACCTGAGCGCGAATTTATTCTTTTTAAATTTTCTGTGGGATTCTTCACCAGAGTTTTTTTTTTCTCTAGAGATTTACAATTTTATTCAAATGTTTAGCATGCCATAGGAGGATATTGTACTGAAAAACAGAAGAATGGTCTTATCTCTTTTTTTATCTCATGCAGTCCTCAAACTCAGAAAATAATTTTTGGGAAACATGAAAAAATATTTATTCCTAATCAACTATATGGTCAACTTCTGTTACTTGAGGTGCTTTCCTCCTCTTCCTGTTATGTTTCACCCTCACCGTAGGCTATTTCGGGCTGTAAACCCAGCACACAAAAATGAAGAGGTTGAACCCTTCTTTGTAGATCGGAATTCTATCAGGACCGTTTTGCTGGAATGTAATAGCCTAATGTTTGGAAGAGCAGAAAACGGTTACTCCATTCATGCGAAGCGGTCCCGAGTGGAATTCGAGCGAAAAAAGATGACAACTTGTGATCATATACCATGCCATAAAAAGGCATCAAATATTCAAAAACATTGAAAAAAAAGATGATTATAGGTGTTGTGGCCGCCGAACTGCAGCTTCACAGGTTGGAGTATGTTCACCCAAGGTGCTGAGTCGAACGAAAAACGATCGACTCCGGGCGATATTGAACCAGCATAATACCTTTCCGGAGGACCACCTTATCGCACTGCACCACCTAAGCCCCAGCGGCGCTCTCCTGCACCGTTAAAACCGCCGTTCGGCAAAAAACATTCAAAATCGTGTAAGGTCTAGATCATTCAAACATTCGAAATCTTGTAAGGTAGATCAAAACGTAAACGTGTTTTGTCCACTTTCTCATAGAGTGGTAAGAATTTCAGACCAGAGATGAAAATTTCGGGTGGGTATCGTTTTAATTTTGGCCCAAAAAAGAAAATTATGGGAGGGGGTCGTAAAAACTGCCGGAAATTTTGATCATTAAGGGTAGAGATAGTAATCCCGCCTAGTTTCTACACAATGACCCGCTTGACCCTAGAGGTAAAAAGATAGGTAAACTCCTCCAATTTTGTGTTTTGGGCTACACAATCCGGGTATTTCAGAGGAGAATTCCGCTTTTTTCAGTATGTATTATGAGGATTTTGTTGTTCAAAAGCCTCCCTAGTGGAAACTTCATTTTTCCCGACCACCCTAAAAACACCCTAATCAAATTTTCCTTGCCTAACCGGGTCTTCCCCGCCGGAAGTATTCCATCTGTCAATGTAGGTGTGACCCTACCGGGCAAGTTTTACGATCGGATGTTGATCTGGCGATCCGGTCACTCACAGCCCTAGAGTGACCTTTGCGGGTGGCCCCCCAAGTTGACACACCTTGAAGGCGGGGCCTTGCCGTGCACGCAACGCTGCGTCTCCCCTGGGACTACACGTGGATGGACGCTCTCTCGTTGGCGACTGTCATAGGCACTACTCTATTGGCATACTCTCTCGACATCTCTGCCCGACTGCGCCTCCGTCTTCTCCTCGCTCTCCCACTCTCCACCCCGCGCTCTCCCCTATTCGGCCGGGCTAGGCTGCCCGTCGGGCCCCGGCACTCGCTGTTGGAATTCTTGCTAGAGACTTGTATTATTGATATTTTTGACCTATTACTACTTACTTTGATCTACCCAGGATGAGCCTTGTATTGATTTTCTTCTGAACCATTAAATATGTCCAGTTACAATCCTTTTTTCCTCATTTCTAGGTATGAAACTAATACATAAATTCATATTCATGAATAATTTTGCGCTTACAAGTGTCTATGATGCTTAAAAGCAGATGATTTTCTCATTTAGGCATAAAAATTGCGAATTAATGGGTACGGTATCGTATTAAATGTGTTGTACAGTCAATGTACCATATTTAACGAGCAGTTTTTTTTCGTTTCAAATATTCACTTAATGTTCCCCTGTTTTTCGCCTGTTTTCTTTTCGTTTTTTTCCTCTCATCCGTTTTCAATCTGTGCTCAAATGTGTCCTGTGATAATATAAGGAGTTTCTCTGCTAGATTTTTCAACTTTAATACGTTTACTTATGAATTGAGCTTACTGTATCGTAATGAATGTGCAGTACAGAGGAAACAATGTGTTTGACGGAATTTTCCTCAGCTTTAGTTTTTTCACCACTTTCGGCAGTTTTTTGACCTTTTTAAGATCTTTCCCCTGTTGTATATTTTGTAGTCTGTTTTGAACTTGTTCAGCAACAATAGCAACAGTTTTTTTGCTGGGTTTTTAAGCTTAAATCTGTTTCTTCATGAATTAATGGTTACGGTAGAGCCCGCTGTGTGCAGTACGGATAATGTGACATGTTTTACGGAATTTTTGTTAGAATCCAGTTTTATCAACAATTTTCCAGTTTTTAATGTTTTTATTTAATTTCTTCTTCAAACTCTTGTCTCACTACATTGAAGTTTTCATTGTGAATTCCAAGGAAAGGAAGTTTTAATGGGACTTTTCGCTTTTAGTTTTGTGAAATTAGGAAATTCTGTGAATGGTATCTCATTAGTTGTGTAGTACGGACAAGCATATTTAACGGAACATTTTTGATGCGCGTTTTTCCTAAGGATTTGTCCTGTTATCATTAATATTATTATTATTTTGCTTTTTATTACTTCTTTATCGGTGTTCATTACCTATTAGGGCCTTTCAGAGTGGCGTCGCAGAAAATTTCGCTGTCGCGGCGACGAGGTGAGAGATGGGGGGTGCTACGCAGCGCAAACCGTGCCGCGCGACGGGAGCGAAAGTCGCGCTTTCAGAGTGGGAGCGACGGCGCGAGCTGGCAGCGACGTTCTGCGAAGTTTTGCGACGTTTTGCGAGGCGAATGGTCTCGACCATTTTTGTCGCTGTCGCTATTTGTCGCTGATGTTTCTTCGTAATAGCTAGTGTTCCTTCGTTACTATCTCGTATTAGCTAGTGTTCCTTCGTTACTATCTGTCCATTAACTCTCTGTGGAATCATCTTTTTGCCTATTTCACTAACTATTTGCCATCCAGGATCAATTTCGTCATGGGATTTAATTGGTCATCCAGGATTTACCTCGTCATGGCGTTTAATAATATTTTGTGGTCGACACCTTCATTGTTATGCAAATATTTTCAGTTGAAGGTGATTCTACTGGTGGTAGTGTTTCCTGGTATATTATTCGAAATGGCTAGTTTTTGTTCAGAGCGCATGTTTATGCGCTCTGATCAAACTTAAAGGGCGGGGAAGAAATAAGAGACGCTGAGAAAGGGATATGACGCGGCGGCAGTCGATAGGCCACGCCTTTTTTCCTTCGCTCTGGGGAGCGATGCCGCGAATTTCGCAGCGACGCCACTCTGAAAGGCCCTATTGAGTTTATCTAGAAACAAGTTAGTAGAGAGTATTATCTTATTTAGGGCTTTTTTTAATAAAAAAAAACTGTCTAAAAGTAGGAAGTGTTTATTCAATGACTATCGCTTTGAGCGTTCATTTAGGGCCTATTCATAGTCGAGCGACAAAAGTCGTGCCTCCACGTTAAGGGGTAGAGGGCGGCTACGCAGCTTCGCGCCTACCCACTTTTTTCCCCATCGTTGCCGACGGACTATGTATAGGCCTTTATATTCTCCAGAAAATTTGATTTCTTTAATATTTCGCCATATTTATTGTCGCTGGGGATATTAAGATTTTTTTGAAATTTTTCTTCACCTGATTTTACAGTTTATGGATTTTATTTAATTTTAAATAGTTTTTTTTTCAAAAATATGGTGTTTAAATATATTCTGCCATCTGTTGCTTGAGGATTTTTTTTGTCAATTTTTTTCACCTGTATAGTGTACGAATAACCTGTCCAATTAAATAGCAAAGTTGTCGCGCCGGGTTTCTGGTCCGTTTTTACTCGCACCTAGCCCTGCTTATTAGTACCATAATTTGGCTCCGTTTTTTCTCTAGCTTCGCATTCGAAACTGGCTCCCATTAGATTCATTACCTAACTATTTCATTGATGTTTACATGAACGAGTTTTGTCTGCCAGCTGTTTTTGCACGTTTTGGGTACTTGTGTAATTACGGACATTGACAAAAGTAAACGAGTAGGACCCTGTAATTTAATTATTCTGTATTTTTTTCACTTTTTAATGGTTTTTTACGTCTAAATTAAAATTTTGATTTGTGACTAATTTCCACTTTTTCAATGGCAATACACCGTATTCGGCGGTGTTTTTTCCTCATTTTTTTCTGGTTGAAATTTGAGACCTACATATTTCCGTGTAATTCGATACATGTGATTGTTATCGTGTTGACCTTTTTGGCACATGCACACATCTATCTCTCACCCCATTAAATAGCGGGGTCATCGCCAGCTCGCGCTTCGCTAAAACACCTGGCCAGGTATCGATTTCTGTGCGGTTTTTTGTTACTGTTACGAGTTCTGCATGTTGTTCCCATCAGTCAATTTACTCTTTTTGAGACCTAGAAACTGGTTTCAACTTAAGTCATCTCTGGGAAATCCTTTTTTCTTTGGAGTTTGCAATTGTTTAAGAGACGAGTTTTGCGTTGGGATAGAAAAAGAAATGTTATTTTCGAAGTTGTGCAGTTGCAGATGAAACACCTATGGTGATTATTATTAGTCAAAAATTTGGGGAAGCGGACATTGCTCACGCGTGCGTGCTGCGTCGCGTTTGGTGAGCTTCGCCTGCGAGGACGCAAAAGCCCCGCATTTGGGTGAAATTGAGCAAATCGGCTTTTTGTGGAACATTATTCACCTTCCTGCGATTATTTCTGGCCACTAACGATTACCGTCAAAAGGTGCTTAAAGCCCTTCCACACCATAATGGATTTTCCGCGTTCGATACGCGCGCGGCATTTACAGGACCGTGGCGCGTACACGCGCGAGTGAGCAATGTCAGGGAGCCTTTTTGGGCAGAGTAGTGACATCTTGTGAGGATTTCTAACTAAAGTGGATTTGAAAAATTGTTCTATTCATCTTATTTTCCTTAGTTTTCATTTGAACTAGTTCACGTAGTTGAGTGAGGCGCGTAGAAATTGATTGATAGCGTCACGCTGACCGCATATGATCGATATTTGAGAAAAAAAATATTGGCGGGAATATAACACAGTTTTCAAATTTCTTTATTTTCAATTTTCAAAAATATTTTTTGAATTCCATGTTTTCCTACATTGTATTGTCGCGTTTTTACTTAAAACAATAATCTTTAATTTTTTGTTGATTTCTTTTTCCAGTCACATCCCGTAATACTCTTTTGCTTATTTTTGCACGCTCGCCACGCGCCGCACATCGGTAGTGTCGGTAATGTGTATGTCGTCAGTTTTTTCTTTTTTCATCATACCTGTTTTACTTTTTTTTTGATATTACAGTTTTTTTTGATATTACAACTTGTTCTGGAAAGTTAAAAATTTAGAAAATGAAAGAAAATCCGAAAAAATGCTTTCATAGTGTTGGGAAGTACCGGATATGGCTGGAGGATAGGGTGAGCAAAATACCGATTTTTTTTTGTGATTTTCCGTTTTCCGAATTCGGAACAACGCCAAAAAATGAGGAAAAATTGAAAATATCTGACTGGTTACATCTTTTTTGAATTTCTGGAGGTTTTTAAGGCCACGATTGGCAAATTATGTTGTGAAAATAGTAGTTCCCGTTTTCCGATTATCGAAATTTTGAAAAAAAAAACCCTCGCCTTGGATCTGAATGCTGCGATTTGGTCAGCGATTGCTGTGACGCGACCGCTCGCGTTGAATTATTATGTCACAGGCTGCCTCCGATTCACCCACTCCCGATCAACAGTTCTTTGTATCCAAATTTTTTAATGATGCGGCGCGTTATCGAGCAGTTGCGGCGAGCAGACAAAATGCTTGGACAGAAGTTACTTTGGATTTTTATCTAGGCTAAGCTGTTCCTTTTTATTTTGTTTCGGTGACATATTATTGTTGTATCTAGTTGAAACCTAGGAACGCTATTTTATTACCCAAAAAAAACCAAATATAGTGTGACTGCGGACTTCTTTTCAGTCACCAGTGTCTATAGTTTGTATGTTTCTTCAAAGAGCCGCGTCGCCGCTGTGTGGCTTTTTCGATATCGATTGAATCATTTGGCGACACATAGCTGCGTCGCGGCTTTTAAGAAGATGCCATGGACTTGTTTCGGAGCGATTATATGAAATGCGAATCTTCAAAATTATCTGAGGTCGACGGAGAAATATTCGTCGAAAAAACGTTTAATCCGTTGAAATTGGTAGCCGCGTCGCGGCCGCTCGCCTCAGTCGTCAGTTTGGCTGAAATGGACTGTGCTGTTGCAGGACAAGCGATTGAAGGACGTCTTTCCAAATGAGACTGTCCGCCCACGCGGTCGGCGTGCGTGTAGAGCCACCGTCGTAAAAGCATTTTATTGACGAATTTTTTGCGGCTGCGGACAGCTGACTGAGTTTTTGATCCACCATTTGTCTGAAATTCCTGCTAATAGGTTCATAAGTCCAAAAAACACTTTTGCGACGGCCGCTTGATACGCACGCCGACCGCGTGGGCGGACAGACTCATTCGGACGGACATTAAAGTTTTGTTTGAAATTGCTCATGGACTTCAATATTTCAGATTTTGTCCATCATTTAAACATGGAACATTCCTTTCTTTTGCGAAAAAAAATTACAGAAAATCGTTTTTGTCTGCAATTACACACTCTGACGGCTATCTTTCGCGCGGCTACATTGTCAGTTCTGCGGATTTTTTTCACGAATTTCTTTCAAATGTCTTCTTTTACGGCGTGAACTTTCTCTCCGTTGTGTGGATGCGATTGAAACCCGCCACATCCCCGGTTCTTTTCCAGTCGCCGCCGCCGCCGCGAACATCACATTCATTCACGTTCATGTGAGCGAGCCTGGTCGATAGCGTGAGGTTCGTCGACGGCGACGACGATGTTCGCATTCCTTTTTGTGACTTTTTTCACCTCGGCTGCATTTCACTCTGACACGTGAATTCGAGGGATTAGTCATATGGTAGGCGTACTGTAGGTGTAAATCTTTGAAAATCTCGTCAATTTTTCGATAATTTGGTGGGGTAATTGGCAAAATTTATGGGCTCCTTCCTTGGCCTATTATATTTTTAGGTCCTCTGATGTCCAGTTTTCGGGTAGAGGAACCGGTTTTTTTTTAAATTTCTGTGCATTCTATCCAGAAATTCTGATAAAAAAATTCCTGAAATGTATTTTTTGGTCCTTTTATATGGAGTTTGCAAAAGTCTTGGTCCCTAAGGAAGTTTAGGTTACTGTCAGCGTAGGTCTAGACGTCCGGTTTCTCCACATCGTACATATTTCATTCGAGTGAATGCACAAGATTACATTTGAAAGCAGCAACTTGTTCCTGGAGTGGGTTGGTTTGTTTAGAGCGCAATTACTTTTTTAAGGTGCAGCCTGCGCGCGGTGGTAACCAGTAGGGTTGTGGCTTGGATTCTGATTTTCCAATGCAGATTATTTTCGTACAAATCTCTAGTTTTTATTTATTAGTTTTTTTTTTCTGTTAGTTGTCGTCAGAAAAAGAAAAAAAAACATGGTGGAATTCTGTAACCTTTTATTGATTTTTTTATTTTTTATTCGATTTTGTTACCTTAATGTCAAAAAAAGTTATAGAGACATGCTGAAAAAAGAATGGGAAAAATAGGAAACTTATGTGCTTCCAGTGAAAATTTTATAGTTTTTTTTTTAAATCGAACACATTTATTTTGTTACGAAAGTATAAATTTCATGAGGTGCTTTATGGTGCCCTAAATTTGTAGTATAAATTGCAGTGTTTGCTGTTATTTAGCTTTTATTATTTTAGTTGTAAAGCATATAGTATTTTTTACTTTCTTATTTTTTAGTGATTATAATATTTTATAGTGCTCCCTATTATTTATATATTTTATTTGACCGAGCTTTTTTGCAGCATTCAGCGTTAAGAAGTGTTTTTTAGTGTATTTAGCATTTAAAAAATCAAAAAAAAATACAATGAAAAATCACTTTTCCAAGAATTTATCACCGATCTTGTGAAACTACCGCGACGTCGCAGGCGCGGCGCGGCGTGAATTACGTAGCATAGTAACGTCAAATAAGACGCCGTGTGGCGTTTGGGCAGATTTTCTAAACCAGAGCCAAACATGTTTGGGAATGCTAGTCAGGGTTAAGTGGATCATGAGAAAAAAAAACCTAATCCACTTGATAGTATTTCAAGAATCATTAAATATTCTTAAATCTTGTAAGCAACATGTAATGCAATTTTTTTCACTTTTATCATTTTAAAGCTCAATTTTTTTTTTGATTGATCATGACAAAAGTCCTCAAAATTTCAGACGATTTTCAGATTTATAATAAAAACTGAATTTGGCCCGTGTCGTTGTTTTAAGAAAACGAAAAGGTGTGGCAGAATAGGAGAATTCGTTCGATCGATGTTCATTACCCCCTTCACCGCTACGCGTGTCATGTAGCTGCGTCGCGGCTTTCTGAAAAAAAATACAGCAATTGACGATATATCTAAGATAAAAAAATCTTCTTTATGACCAGAAACTCCTACTAATTTCCCCCTTCCTTCCACTATTTTCTAGCGATCCAAAGCGTTATGCCACCTTCCGAAATTTCGAAAAATCTGCTTGAAGTTCCAGACTTGAAGCTAATTACTGTTAGTTCTTAAGGTCTCAAACTAGTTTTTGCTAGAAAATTCTCTTTTAATCCTGAAAATATGGAAAAATGGGCTAATCTCAGGCGATTCTCGCCTCCGGGTCATCTTATAGTCCGTCTTGGTCTCCCAATCTGCGGGTCGGCTTCTGTTGCTGTCCGGGCCTCTTCAGCCTGCCTGAACAGTAATAGCAGCGGCCCACAGTTTGTGAAAAGGAGCCGAGCTGACAGGCGGCTCCGATTCTTCTACGGCTAGGAGCCGAGAATCGCTCGATATCGGCAAAATCAGCCACTGGTTCAGAGAACCTACCGCAGAGAGCGTCCGTGGCTACAGACAGTGATTGCCACTTTGCGGTAGTTTCTCTGAACTGGTGGTGGTAAGTTAAGCATGTTTGGACTTATCACTAGTTCGTCCATATCCTATTAGCCTTGTTTCTGTCTCTTGCGTGCCCTATACGCTTCTCGTGTATTCGTCCGCATGTCCGTACGTAGTTCGTTTCAGGACCCACTCACTCCACACGGCCAGCCAGGGCCGCGGCTCATTCCATCCGACTAACTGCCGAGCCTAACACCAACATATTCGTGCATGTCTTTCGATCCCACTTCGATTCACAAGCCAGACCCGTTAGGAACTCCCTTAGCCTTTACCATCTCTAAACGACGACATTTTGTCAGCCGCTCGACTACGAGGACGCGACGCAACGCGACGGGTTCCGTCTGCGAATACGCGTCAGTGACGGACTGCACGACACCACCAGCTCCGTGTTCGTGCAGCTCATCGACGAGAACGATCACGCGCCGGACATTCACGGCCCATCAGAAGTGCAGGTCTCAGAAGATGCGGAACGCGGCCTCGTCGTTGCAAGATTCAGCGTCACCGATCGCGACCGCTACGATCGCGCCAGGTAAGGGAGTTCTTTCTAGACGGGTCTGGTTCCCCCACTGGCTGGTATTACTAGCGGCCACGTCGGTTATACTTATTCCTGCTGCGAATGCGATCAGCGACCTGTCGCTGCCATTTGGCCTCGACACGTCGCTGGCGAAATCGCGATTCTCGTCCTATGTGTCGCCGCAGGAGCGCGCTATTCAAGTATTTGTGATGAAGAATATCAGCGAAGACACGCCTATTGGTACTGTACTTGATACGTTCAAAGCGCATGACCCGACACTGCCGACGTTCAATTACACGTAAGTTCCATAACTTGTTTTGTGGCTGTGCAACAGAAGACACGAAAATGGGCGGGGCTTGGGCCAGCAGACGAAACTTTAGATTGATGTCGCGAAATGAAGAACAAATTTTAACGAATTCGGTGGAAAAACCACCAGTTTTAATGAAAACGAAACTCAAAAATATTAAATTATTTTTGTAAAATTCCAGTGGGAATGTGCAGAAAATAATTTTTCATCCGGAAACGGTAAATAGAGATGCCGGAATGGCTCGGAACACGAAGAACTTATACGGAAAAGAAACAGAAAAAAGAAATGTGTCCGAATTTTTCGCGTGTTTCTTTCAGAATCATGGGAAACGACACACGGAAAACAGACAAAAGCCGGGAATCCTATTTCCGCACATCTTGGCTTGCGAATGTCCGCTGCGCGTTCGTAGCATGCTGCGCCTCCTTCAAATCACGCGCCGCAGCAGCTGTTGTGATCAGCGCGCGATTTATGAGAAGAGCCCAGCTTGAATTGAATACTGATGGTTTTCAGTGAGATATTATCCTCCAGTGGCAGCAGTTGCCTAAGCGCGGTAGCTTGAGGCTACTACGAAGCGCGTGGTGAGCTGTTGCCGACGGTGGTCAGCATGTTGCGAACACGCGTCAATAGTAATGTGACGTTTACCTGTGGGAAGCTTGACTCTGTTCGAGGAACGCTTATCACATGCACCGCACTCGCTGGATGTTAGCTACAAACGTCCGGGTCGCTGCAGGCGCTTGTCATTAGCGCGTTATTTCTTATTGTAGTGTGGCTACGTAGCGCTCTAATGCTTTTTTAATGAGAAGTAGCGCTCAGATAGCTACAGACTTGCTCCGAGGTGGTATGAGACTCTTTTCAAAGATTGAGGCGTGCTGCGCGTGGAGAGGTAGTATTACCGAAAGTGTCAGATCGCGTAGGAAGGTCTGATATGACGCTCAGAGCTCGACCACAGCGATACGCTATCGCGTGCATGGTGATGCGACTATCGCTTCGCCGGGCAATGCACAGCGATGCGATCGACGCATCGTGTCGCCGAACTGCGCGATTCCAGCTTCTCCTGAGACGACTGTGTCTGAGCGTGCCGCGACCTGATCATGCGATCTCGTCTGAGGTCTAAATCATGACTACGGTCGACAGTCTTTCTCACCCACTCGTCGCGATTACCAAATTCTTCCGCGTCTGGTCTCGGAAACAGTTTAAGCCGCGACGCGTGAACGTAAGGGGGTTTTCAGAGTTACACCGCGGCGCGATCACATGATTTATGGCGAATCTACGAGCGGCTCGTTATCGATCGATGCCCACAGAAAACATCTCATCGTGCCGCGCTGCGATGGAACTCTAAAATAGGCCTAAACGAAAAGCTAGCAGTGAATCTGCCTGCGAAAGTCTGTAAATGTAGACTGAGCGCCATCGGTGTAACTTGCGAGCAGTCCAACTCGATTATTTTACGCAACACAAGGAAAAATAGTTAATTTTATTTTAGAAACACACAAAGTCCAACTTGTTCCCGATTGTTTTCCAAAAATTTAATTTCCAATTTTTCTCATTTTGAGTATTAAACGGGACTTTTCGAACCAGGTCGCGATGAACATCGGTTCGCGTTAATGCATAATGGGGATTTTTGGACAAGGAAACTCGTCCGAGCTTCGCCCACAATCGTGTCTACTGTAATGCAGCTAGTTTTCTTTTTGTTTTCATGCCTTTTTCACTTTTTTTTCGTATTTTTTTCGAACATGTGGCATATGGTAGGAGGGCAGCGTGTCCGTCATCCGGAAAGTGGTACCTAATTAATTAATTATGGGATACGGATTAGAGGGCCCCTTCGGATTCTGTTGTTGTTTGCGGTTTCCTTTTCGTGTTTGTGAATTCTGGGCTGTTTTTTTTTTCTTGGGTTGTGAATGCAATGGGAAAGGGGTTTTAGGGATCCTTTGGGGCTACTCGTCTATGCGAATCTCTGGCGAGGTGCCAAATGTCATTCGTAAGTCCGCCTGATTGCATTCTTATTGAGGCTTAGCATGCGTGCGCAGTTTTTTTGCCTGCCTACTCTCAGACTGCTGGCACATCATCGATTAGTAGCTGCTAGCCTCTGGCTATGCTGAGAGTTTTCTCTGGGGTGGCCCAGAAGGGACAGACTTGAAGACAAGGCTATGGTATTGTACAATGGAAGGATGACTCAGCCTGCAACCCCATCTCACGCATGAATCGCCATCTTCAGCGCTGGGCGATAAGATACGATGGATGAGTCAGATGGAGACAGCGGAAAGTTCCCTCTCCCATCAATCGATGCGGGTGTATTTGCACTGAGTCAGCCTCTCTCCTCCTTCCGACGGAGTAGTGGTCATCCCTGGCCGCCATTCATGGCTTACTGACTGGTTAGGGGGGGCTGACTGAGACTCTTGTTTTCATCGACTGGCTCTGCATGTCCAGCTAGCCTAGCTTTAGCTAGCTGACGGGCGTGTATGGATGAGGCAGCACACACAAAAAATTACTTGAAGAGGAGGATTCGTGTGGAAAATAAACAAACACATCCTCCCTTACTGCCCCTGGATACACGTGCGGATGCGTGTGTGTATGCGTATGCTAATGGCTTTTTCGATATTGTCAGGCTATTACTAGTCGGTCGCATAGCACAGCCCCCCCCCCTTGGCTGCCGGCTACCTATTGGATTAGGCTGCAGTAGCAGCAGGAGGAGCAGCTCTTCAGGGGTTGGAGAGGGAGTGAGGGGTGAACTTGGCTGGGTAGGCTGGAATTATTGTGAGAAAAAGTTCGGGTTAAGCGGATTTTCGGACTCGGTTTGCTATTTTTTGACAGTAGAGGTTAAAGAGATGGTTTATTCACTTAGAGCCAGATTCTCTTAGATTCAGAAAATGTAGGAAGGGCGAGGAGACCGGTCAAAACATTCTGTGAATACAGAGACGCCTCGTTGCGCTAACTTTGGGTTTGTCGATTGGGTTGTGTTCAGCACCAAGATTAAGGCCTATGGTATACTTTTGCGACACACGGTCGCGTCGCTCTGCACAGCGACAACGACCGCCTCCCGCCCTTTAAATCTGTCGCTGTCGCAGTGTACTGCAGAGCGACAGCGACAGTGGTAGCGACAGGCTATGGCACATTTGCAGTATGTCAGCCCTCTGCGACACGTCGCTGCGACCCACACGCGACATCTGTTCCTACGACGGCCGTTGCGGTTGCTTCGATGCGGGTCCCGCCGCGATTTGTGTTAGATTGCATGCTTGTCGCTCATTACAGCGACAAAGTATACCATACCCCTAACCCGAGGCAGGATTCATTGCGCTAACCTGGATTTGTCGACTTGCATTGGGTGTAGCGCGAGTAGTATCGCGTTAATTTTCAAGCTAACTACAACCCAAATTGGCCAACCCAGGGTTATAGCAAGAATGAATCCGGCCACAGGTTGCTCTCGCGCTTAAACCAACCCAAACCACAAAACTCAGGGTTAGTGCAAGTGTGAATTTGGCCGCAGGTTTCTCCTGGATGAATTGCTGACCCAAGGGTTTAGCAGAGCTAGTTTGCAGGCCAACGGTAGTTTAAGGTATAATTTTTTATCAAAATGGACTGAAAGCGAAACAAATCAGCACTGTAATGATATATTATTGGTCACCAGTGTGTCTTAAACATAGACTTATTGAAAATTTGTGAAAAATATAATTTGTGGAAAATTTTATAAAATGATTTCCTTTAGAAGGATTGCGGTTTTTCCTAGATGCTAATTTTTACAAAATTTGAATGTAGTGTTCTCCGGTTTTGAAGTGAATCAAATATTCTAAATCATTTTTAACAAAAAATTACTGATTATTTTTTTCAATTATAAGATCAAATGACGGGTCCCGCATAGATTTTCGAGGAGATTTTTTGCATATTATGGATTTGAACTGTAGTAAATCTCCGCATAAATAGCATTGTTTCGATTTTCTTTTTCCGTCGTTTTTGAGAGAATAGTTACATCCGGGAAAATGTTATCTTTCCGAATCAGGCATGTGCGAAAAATTCTCCGAAAACAAAAAAAAATTGAAAGAGGAGCATTCTCGTTTCGAGATAATTATTTTGGTGCAGATAGGCCCATAAACTATTTTTCGAAAAGATTTCAGACCTTTTCGGTGTCGATTTTACAAAAAAAAAATACAAAAAATCAAAGAAAGGTGCGTTTTTGCAACATAGCATAGTATAGCCAAGTATTGTACAAATTTTTGAACAGAAAATTTCTGTATTTGGCGCTCGTCACAGATTTTCGGGCCTAATCATCACTATGGTGATTATTTCAATGATTAATCGATTTTTTCCATTTTTTTCATCACAAAATCTATGAAGTGACCTTTTTCTTCGACTATTTCGCGGAAACGACTCTACAATTTTTTTGTGATAGAATATTCGAATATCCTCATTTCAAATTGGCCCGGTGTCTGAAAAACCGAATATTTTGGATTTTTGAATTCCTCGAATATTCTATGAAAACACTTAAATTTTCAAAATCCAGATTCCTCTGGACATACCTATGCTTGAGTAATTTTCGACTAAGGTTGATCAGTTTTACTTTTCGTAATCGGGTATCCTGTGAGAAATTTTCGAAATATTTATAAAGTAGGATTATACGAACGTGGTAAAAAAACAAACTAAAAAAAGTCCTCGATTGGATCGGATATTCGAAAAATGAATGAATTATGGGCGTTAGTCGATTCTCGATTGAAAAAAAAATGGAGTTGCAGCGTTTAAAACGGATTACCAGGGCTTCTAAAACTCGATTTCGACCGTGGAATCAAGTTGGGTTCCGTAGTCTAACCCTTGGTAAACCCACTAATGACAGATTTTGTCTAGAATTTCGCGAATTCAAAGCTTTTGCTTATTTCGTCTTTGGCGCAAATTGGTATGCTCACATATTCCTATAGGTAGCAACATATCGGCTTCGAGATAAATTCTTGATTGCTAGAGCTAATAGAGGCTATAACTAGAGGGTTTATTGTAGTTCTAATTAGCAGTGGTGGTGGTCATTCTGGTCGCAGGGATAATTACCATATGAATAGCCAGCACGGTGTAGTAACCAGTTGGCAATATCCGCCTCGTCTCAGCTTCTTCATTAGTGCGAGTTCCGTCCAGAAGGGCCAGAGGGGTTGTGATACTAATTGCTTGTAAAAGGACGCGTACTTTTGCTGCGATAGGTCCTTATCTATGTATGAAGTGGAATTAATTAGCGGTCAATTACGCGAAAGGGCGTTGAGTTTTCTGATAACTTTCGGGAGATTAGGTTCGTCAAGGCAGCATCGCCATTTATTTATGGTTAATTATCAGCAGACAGAGTTATTGATCCGTAAATAACCAGTAACTCTTGCGTAGTTTCAAAGGTTACCGACTGGCAAATGAAGGCCACGCACAGCAGGGGATGTGGCGGAGTGATGGATTATGATTCGGGGAGTTTATTGTTAGAGAGGTATCCAGTTTCTTGGGGGGGGGGGGATTGAAATGTTAATGTCGCACTGGCTGGTGTTTGAAAAAAAGTTGTTGTTTTTTTCTTTTGAAAAAGTGGGCAACTGTTTCCTAGCAGAGCGAAAAGCACCGATTCTGGATGTTCTTTGGGGATTCTCGGCCCCCAGCCGCTTGGCAGTTCGACCTGTTCTCCCAAACTGCGAGTCGGCTTGTGTTGCTGTCGAGGCTCCTTCAGTTCGATCGAATAGCAACAGCAGTCGCTCGGAGATTGGGAGAACCAGCCAAGCTGTCAAGCGGCTCCTATTCTTGTTGGGTGCGGCTCGTATTCGAGAATCGCCTGAGTTGGACGAGTTTACCTGTGCGGTGATTTGTGATATGGACGAGTTAGCACGTGTACACAGCAATGCTTGCTGAGATTATCTGGTTTTAGTACAATGCTTGGGGGAATACGATCGTTTGATGGGGGCGGGGCGTCGAGTTGACAATAAGGATTTGGACGAGTTAGCATTATCAATAAAAATAATATGCCTTCTTTTCCTCAGCATAGTTAGCTGGAGATACTAATCCGATTTCGGTCAATCCATTAGAAGCTCAGAATTTTGTGGAATTCTTTCTCTCGATTAGGGCGGAACCTTAGCAGTGTCCTTTTTGATCTGGGACGGGGTTTGAACGAAATGTTTTAGTGAAATGACTAAGTAAGAAATAGGGTTTGTAGGGTTTCGGGGATGTCTTATTAGACTAACTCGTCCAATTGTCTCATTAAATGCAGTTGAAACTCGTCCATTTTCTATACAGCTCACAGATTTTGTCCTAGATGATATGTGATGTTGGATTATGGCCAAGGAACACCTCAGGCAATTCGCAGCCCGAGCCTCTTGACAGTTCGGCTCGTGTTCCCAATCTGCGAGTCGGCTTCTGTTGCTGTCCGGGCCACAGATGATGCTTTCCGGGCCACTGCTGGTGCTGTTCCGGGCTGCTCCGGTTCGCCCGAACAGCAACAACAGTTACCCGAAGATTGGGAGAACGAGCCGAACTGTCAGGCGGCTCCGATTCCTGTTCGATGCGGCTCGGGGCCGAGAATCGCCTGAGTCCATTGAGCCGTGCAAACTCGTCCAATGACTCGCTAAGTTGTATGTGGAAACTCGTCCACTCTCATAAGGTAGCAACACCCAGATTTTTCACCCAGAATTTTTTCGTGAAGGATATTGACCATGGATGAGAGGGAAAATATTTATGAAATTTTATGAAATCGGTTTTTGGACTTCGACATCAATTTTTTATGTTTTTTCGGAAATCGGGTTCGAAACTCTTCAAAAATGCTCGGAATTGCGGGAATCGGAAAGCGAAACGCGGAAGGTTTTGTGGCTATTGATTAGCTGCTTCTATATCAGAAGACCCGAAATTTCCGCATTAAGCTGCCCTTTTTGCGGTTTTCTGAAAGCGGAATGCGAAACGCGAAGTTCCACTCATGTAGGCTCTGCTAACTCGTCCAAATTTCCTTCTGATTCTCAATACAACTCGTCCACCCTCGTAATGTTGCAGTACACAGATTGCCCGCAGGAAGTCTGAGACAAATAGCTTCTGCCTATTCCGGAGGAAACTTCGTGGGCCGAGTTAACTCGTCCAATTATTTTTTTACTGTTGTTAAAACTTGTCCAGCTTTCAAGAGTTCCTAAAAATTTTTTTTCTCATGCAAAAACTGTCAAAAGAAGTGGTCGAAAACGGCTGTTCTTGCAAGAGAAGTATAATTGATAGCGATGGGACGAGTTTTAACAACGGTAAGAAAAGTAATTGGACGAGTTAGCTCGGCTCACAAAGTTTTCTTTGTCAGGGTCAAAGGCTATTTGTCTGAGACTTTCTGCGGGAAATCTGGGTACCGTAACATTGCGAGGATGGACAAGTTCTATTCAGAATCAAAAGAGTATTCGGACGAGTTAGCACAGCCGACACGAGCGGTACGGTTATTGTTCAATTATTTATTCTAAGTATTCAAAGGGAAATTTTTTCAAATAAGTTTTTCTGAGAACAGACGAGTTGCTACAGATTACAGAATGGGATTGGACGAGTTAGTGTCTGGCACAAGAAGTGCTCGATGTTGCGAATGTGAAGCCATTTGTTATCCGTTTTCTACAAAAAGTCAGGATTTGTCCGAGAAAGATGTCCGTCCATGCACTCATCCATCAGTCAGGCTGGCCAAGTCTCCAGCTGAGGTTGACCTGAATCTCTTTGCGCGAATCTCGCGTCGGATCTTCTTAGCGAGATGAACAGAGGTTCGCGTCTCCAGCTGGGTGACGGGGGGGGGCTGCGTGTGGTAATGGAATGTCCGGCGTGCGCCGTTCCAAGTCTCGCACCTGGGTGAGAAAGGACGATATATCAGAGCGTTATTTGCTGTCATTTTTGATGCGATGCGTCGATGTTTACTTAGCGCCTGACATCGGTCGAACGCGCTCTCGCAGTCGACGACTCGCGACGATGGGGGAGGGGGATCGTCGTGAGCTGTGGTATTTATTTTTCAACTGGAGCAAGGTTTAGTTGAGTAGCCAGCCAGCGTACTAGTTGAAGTTGGATGGATGGAGTTGGCGGGGGGGGGGGCGACATTACGAGGCTATTCATATATGCGTCCACTCTCGAACGTTGTTCTTTCGTCGCCCACGGCTGTCCCCGCGATGGCGGCGGCGCTTTGTAAAAGGCCGGAAAACGCGGCAGATTAGCAGCCCACCCGTAGCCTCAGGCGGTTGAAGTGGGTGGTGGATGGATTTGGTGCTCAGCGGGTGGGACCTTCCTGCCACATTGTGAACCTGCAAGGATTTTGGGAGAAATGGAGTGACCAGCAGACTTTTAGCCAAATCGCGAACGGTGATCGATCCAATTATTTCGAATTCCCGAATATTCTATTCATTTGAAAATCAAAATTATTGTTCTTCTTAGAATACATAATTAAATTCTGAATTTTAAAAAATCTATCAAATTTCGAATGCTTTCTGATTTGTAAGATGATTTTCTGTACGGAGAGTCAAAGTAATGAATTTTTGGTCAATTTTAGGTAACAATTTTCGATTAGAGATGAACATTCCGAGCAGAGCGAGTATTTCAAATTGAGAGGTTCTGAAATTTCGGAGTAGGTGATTTTTCTTTCAATTAACCTTTTTTTTGTGGAAAAACTCAAGTGAATGAGTTTTTTTAGACATGGCCTTTCCGAATTTCCCAAAATTTGTCAAACGGCGCCGATCAACTGACTTTCTCGAATTTAAAGGTCTATTTTTACAAAACCAACAGTCGAATTTACAAAACTGTTCCCTATTCGATACGAATAAATATTTTGGTAGTATACTGAAATATTTATTCTATTTAAAAAACCTCGATTCTATTGATACTTTCCTGACATAGCATAGCATTCATTAATATACTAGCATTTTTGAATAGTTTTGGTTAACGTAGTGAAAAATACGATTTTCCAGTGGTTTTTCAATGAATTCAAAGTCTTCGAATAATATTAATAATAATACATGGTTAAGCAATTTTTGTTGCTTAATATTCGAATATCTTCACCTGAAAAATGAATATTCCGATTCTACGAATGTTCGGAAATCAAATAACTGAATTCCTTGAATGAATAGTATGTTCGAAGAATCTGTTGATTTAAAAGTTGGAATTGTCAATTATTCGAAAAAAAAAAACACGAATTTAAATTCTTTATTGTGGTTCGCTTGAACTTTTTCATATTTGAGTATGTGAATTCTTCAAGATTTCAAATTAGTGTTTTTTGAATATCCAGCGTACCCGGAAAAATGGAATTATCAGATTCCTTGAAAAATCTGTTGATTTTGGCTGACGATTTTTGAATATTCAACAATAACGGTATCGCTAAATTGTTTTAAATTATTCAGAAACTTTAAAAATCCGAGTACTTCGGCTTTTAAAATCGAATAATTATTCAAGTAATCACCCAAGTTTTAATTTTGGTTCGAATGGATCTAGATCCAGAATTTCAAAAAAAATTCTCTGAAAAATATTGGGTCTGGAGCAGGGATGTGCGGCAATTGCCGTTTGTCGTTTGCCGGCCATTTTTGTGACTTTTTTGCCGTTTTTCGTTTGCCGAAATTTCCGTTGTTTTTCCGGCAAAACTCGGCAAAACATTAAAAGAAAACGTCGCCCATGCTCGCGACCGTGTAGGCACTAGGGGTGGGCCAACTCCAGTGTTCGATTAACCGTTATCCGTGGGTTTTGACTTTTCTGTTTTCCATTCGCCGCCTGGCCATTTCTGAACAAGATAAGGGATGACAATTTGTTAAAAATCTCACTATATGTATTCTGCTAAGTAAGCGTGCATGTGTGGACGCGTGAGTGAAGCGCTCACGATAAATTATGATTCCGAGTTCTCGCAGATACAAACTCTGGAGCAGATCTAGTGGGCTCTCAATTGCGATTATAACCGGCAGCGTAGCGATGGGCCTTGGAGAAATATAACATGCCATAAGGATGCTTTGATGAGAAAGCGATCCCTCGTTTCTGGTGGTGGCCAAAATCAAGTGCCCACTAAAAGTGCCCCAGGGCTCAAGAATTCTAGTAAACTCTAGAAAACCTCTTGTGAGCTGCCGATGTTGATTATCACCAGCAGCGGAGCGGTGGGCTTCGGTGAAATATAACTGGTAATGAGGAGATTCCGAAAAAAAATCTTTGCTTCTTACTGTGATAGTCAAAATCCGAAGCTTTCGTGAAATGAACCAGATCCTAACTTGCATAACATGGACGCTTAGAAAACCCTCCATAGATAGCGAAAACCATATTTTCAGCCTATAATGGGCCCGCCTTTCCTTCTGAGATAGGATTCTATGACCAGTATAGGCGAAATAGACCTTTCAGTTTCAGTGGAGGGGAAATAGCGGTAGCATTTCCGTTTCTGTTCCAGAGGTTTGACAGATTCTGGTGTAGCTGAAAGAAGCAGGAAACATTTGTGTGACACACGTGTGCAGGGACTCTGAGAAAGCTTGCCGCGGCAAAGCCAGGAAGGTACCGCGACCCTCGATTGTGCCGCGATAGTTCCACGGTAGTACCGCAGCTGCTCCGTGATGATCACTGTGCCGTGGAGATTCTGTTGCAGTGTCTTGAAGGTCGACAACGCCGCGACATTGCCGCGACAGTACCGCGGCAGTTCCGTGTTAGAACCGCACGTGCTCCGAGAAGATGCATCAGCGAACCCGCGTCGACTACGACGCACTGTTTTGAGTGGTGGTACGAGATTTTTCCAGTAAAACAGCCCAAGTTTGAGATGCGTCCCTTATCTCCCACATCGCAATAACGGGGCTACCCTCTGTCCTATCAGACGGATGACGTAGGGACTCCGGGTGTGTATTTTTGTTCGTAGGCCCGTCCAGTTATATTATGACTCATTTCATATGAGTTACTCGCAGTCGGTGCTATTTTTGTCATGACATTGCGGCTGCGGGGCTGTCACGACATTGCCGCTAGGACTGCGCGTTAGGGCCGCTTCGGTGCCTGTAGGAACTGAAGCGCCTTCCTCGCAAAGCCGCAGCGGCGATTTCTTTGATTTCCATGCAGTGCCACATGTCTTGTTTCTGTTCATCTGATGCCTTGAATCAAAACTATTCCTTTGATTTGGAATCATTAGAATGTTGACGAAAGTATGTGAAAAAAAGGAAAAAAAGTAGAGCGGCACAAGCGTATATTTTTTGGGTCAATCTAGGGGATGAGGTTTTTTGCCGTTTGCCGATTGCCGTTTGCCGGCCGTTTTTGGGATTTTTTTGCCGATTGCCGTTTGCCGAAATCTCAAAATCGTTTGCCGCACATCCTTGGTCTGGAGGCAAAAAAATATTCTATGATGTTCCAAAACCGTCATCCGATTTGTTCACTGGCGTCGAACACTAATCTTTTGTTTCCGAGTGTGATTTATTTCCGTTCGTCGTGTGCGTCTGCGTGCGTACGCTGCGTCTCCTTCTGTCCACAGTTTCTCGCTGTCTCTACCCTCGCTCCGCACAAGCGCGCGAGGGAATTGAGTAAATCTGGCTTGGAACCAGAGGATACAAATATATGTCTGGTATTCCTGTACCGAGTCGAAAATTTGTATGCGCATCGAAAAATCTTATTCGAAGAAAAAAACTGGGCTCATCTATCAAGACGGTGGATATTCAAAATGGTGTGAAATTCGGCTTTACTCGAAAATTCGGATTTTCTAAAAAAAAATCATGTTTTATAATAGTATGCTAAAAGGGCTTAGTTTAGGATTTTTTTTAAAGGATGTGCGTGATCCCGCATTCCGAAAAACGCAGTGCGCGGCGGAACGCGGAAATTCGATATAGAAGCAGCTAATCAATAATCTAAAAATTTTTTCTGCGTTTCGCTCTCTGATAACCGCGTTTCCGTGATCTTTTAGCGTACCGCGGCCAATTTACAAAATCTGAGAAAAATTTTGTGTCAAAGCCTGATTTTTGAAATCAAATACTTTTATTCCGCTCATCCCTGCTTATTATTTACTATACCGCTCTTAGGATCTGGTCAGAAGGCGCGAGGGCGCATTTTCACGTCCTGAGCGTCCTTCTTCAATAACCATTCAAACTAAAAAAATTCGAATCTGAAAAGTTACTCAATATCCTGGTGGTATGGGCTACCCAAGGGTCGCTGAAAACGCGAAAAAGCGTTTTCGTGCGCCTTCTGATCAAATTCTTTCTAGTAATCCATGACCTTCAGAGTCCACTGTGGATTCCCATGTACTGTGACGAGTACATATACATATGGTTGGCGGCGAAATGAAGATGAACGGTAGCGACAGTAATTACTGGTCAAGGCAGGTTGTGTGTATGGGAACAGAACAAAGAGCCACGCGAAAACATTCCTCAGGGACGTCGTCGGCTGCGGAGGTGGGGGCTGGCGATAATCATCGCTATGCGCGAATGGTTCCGTACCCTAAAAGTGTTCTGGGCTGGAATACATGGGCTTTTTCAGCTGACGCGCGCAATCCCTTGACCCTGGAGGCGAGAAAATGGCCAGCTAATTCAAGCAGTGCGAGGCGGTTCAGGCTCTTCTCTATTTGGGTCGAGTAACTCAATCGCTGAGAAGTTGAAGTGTCCCGCCGCCGGCGTCGGCGCCAGCTCGGGTTTATTTGTCCAGTGCGTGATGGTCATTAGGTTAAAGGGTGTTCGAATACCTACGAAATGTGCTGAGGGTGAGAATATGGAGGGCGCTTGCGCCATGTGTGGAAATTCTGGCGCATAATTGGCATCTATATCAAGCAATAATTGCTACCTGTCAACGTAGGTGAGGTTGATGACTGCCTGCTAGGCGTGTGTCTGACATGGGGCATATAGTGCACTGACAAAGAGCATACAGTCGTAAATCTTGGGTTATTCTGTGGGAATGACAACAAATTATTGAACACATTTCAAAGCAGAAGGAAGAACCTATGAATCACACAAAACAGAAGAAATGAATCTAACAAGATCAATAACAATAACAATATAGAATCATGTATAACAGGCCACTGACTCAAGTCGAATCATATAATATCTTGGAAACACAAGGGTCCACCCACCCTTTCCTGATTGATGCTCGTTGATGCTCAGAATAACAAAGTTAACCTTCAAAAAGCACTTAGGGACACCTTTTGATACAGAACTCAGCCTATAGTAACACTCGGTAGGCTTTTGAAGGAAGCTTATCGGGTCTGAAACATTTGGTTTTGTGAATGGTGAGGATTCAAGAGCTTGGTTGTCTCTGAACAAGGATCATCAAAGCTATATCCAGGCGTTCAGTACCATCTTTGAGGTTTGGCTTTTGACGATTCTGGCCCCAGTTAGGTTACCTTGGGTCCAGCAAGGCAGGAAATGTCTCGGCTGGGCGAATCCTCACTCTAATTATGACATCAGACCTCTAATTATTGGAAAATCGACACATAGTCCTCTTGCATCTTGTAGAGGTGCAAGAGTTAGACATATGGAGTCTACCGGACAAAACCAATTCCAGTCCAGAATTACCACAGATGTTCACCATTTTTGAAGTCAGTGTCCGGCAGATTTGGCATGCATTTGTACAATCTAGCTCATCCCGATATCTTGGGTTTTCAAGCGATCGATTCAGTGACGTATTCATTGGCGGATCAGTTCAGAGTCCTCAAGGCTCTACAAAGTGGAGTTTCTTGATAAATTTGGGTTCAGATGAGCTACTGTGAGCACTTGTTGGCTAAAATGCCTTGGATCGTCGAAGTCTTTCATAGTAGGGATCAGCAGAACTAATAAGTACTCCAGTGATTTTTCTCCGGATGAACGTCCATGGGGTCTACAAACTCACCCAGGACAGACACCGGACACAATCTCGGCGTGCATTATATTGTTACCATAACCTACAAGGTAAATCTGCTGTGAAGATCTAGAGGTTTGAAGTTTCAGTAAGCAGCCTTCTCGTATAAACAGCTTGCTTGCAAAGCATTCACTTCCACGGGGTTTGCGACAGGTAATGAATGGACGTGGCTTACCTATAGATAAAGTGAGGTTGGATTCTTGACAACGTTGCGTCTCAAGAGTTTGCCTCGTGATATATAAATCAAATTATTCCGATTGGACCCTGGAATATATATTCAAAGATTTTGTAAAATTAATCTGCCTTTCGCATTTTTTCATTATAAAGCTTAGAATCTTCAAATTTTGTCTGGGTCCAAGTCTTCAGAAAAGCAATGGTAGGAGACCTTCACCTAAGTCCCTCTCAAGAGACAGCCTATAGGAAGTTCGCAACTCTGTTGTATTAGAGAAAGTTTGTGGAAGCATTGAGACAATTTGATTAAACTTGTGAAGCTCGAAAATTCCCGCATCTCACCAATCTACTGCCGAAAAATGACAGCCGTCTGTTGGCTCTTCCCCCCTTGGGCGTAGTTCTAAAATTTCGTCCTCCAGCTTCGATTATGGGCAAGTACATGTCCTCTTGGATGTATATTCCCCATTGGGGAATATATTTCATAGCATTTGCTGGCGGAACCTTGTGGAGTCGACTGGGTAATAAATAGCCGCGTATTTCCATTGGTGAGTTAGATGGGAAGATCGTCTGCTCTCTTTTGGCTCCAATGCTCTCCAGAGAGGGAGTAGAGTGTATCGAGCGTGAGAATGCATCGAATAAATAACATCCGTGAGGCATTACGCGCAGGAGGCGACTAAACGAGGTTTGAGTACTTCCCTCGTGGAGAGAGGCGCGAAGAGAAGAGGTCTTCTAGTTAGCCGCCATAGGAGGTCCTCCTCCTTGAGCCATCCTTCATGGGCTGAGGCTAAGCTTAAGCCGAGCCGTCACTGTATAAGGGGATGGCGCTAAGCCTGAAGCGGTTTTGTATTGTAAAACCCGTGCTAGACCCCGACTTCTCCACCTCTCCAGTCCGTTCAAGTGGCCTTGAGTGGCGAGAGACTGTACGAGTCGGTGAACGGCTTTCATCTCGGCGATTGAACAAGGTCAGCCAGCACATAGCCTGATCGGTGACAATACATGCGGCTAGCTGTGTGCCCTATATGGAATGGAATGGGATGGGTTGGTAATGTGAGAGGTTCATTGGATGAATAATTAGGGGTAGGCGGTTGGAGGGACAAAACAAAAAACACGGAGAGGAGATGCACCCGTGAGAAGGTGAGGGGAAATTGGAAAAACGATTCTTTTATAGGGAGAGTGGGTCTAGTTTTAAGGTAGGTTTGGGGGTTCAATCGAAAAGTACCTATATGGAGGTGCCCTGGTAAAGCAAATAGTTACGTTAACATGGACGGCTGCGCTGCATTTATGCAGATCTACTGTAGCTTTCACAGTGGTCTGCAGTAACCAACAACACTCGCAAAGACATTCAGAAGTCTGCAGTTGATACGCACAAATAAACATAATAAACAATTAGCCGAAAAAAAAACTGGATCGGTTGCGCAAAGAACTTGAACGCAAGGACTTAAACGCAACGATTGCAAAGATCGTCAACAAAGAGTTTCGAAAGGAGAATGAGACTTCTGCACTGAGTTTACCAAACAAATTAGAAGGTGTCAACTAATTTCTGATCACTAAGTTCAACAACTTCAGGAGAATATTAAGTGTAGAAGATTCTGATCGCAAAATGATGCTAACCCCACAGAAACACCACAATGTCACAAAATATTACAAAAATCATGTGAAAGTTCAAAAAATGTGTGAGTTATTTCGACTTCGCCATACGATGCCGAGTCGAAGTGCCGTATGCTTACAGATACTTGAATACGATACAAGTTTCCCAAAAGTTGAGAACTTTTCATCAGATCAATGTTCTGCACCCTAAAGAAGCGTCAGCTGAAGAATGTTGGAGCAGAATTTTTGGCGTTCTGCAATGCCCGACAGTGGTGGGGATTCGCCTAAATGCTGAATTCACACTGGTAAACTTTTTTGTGCTGGACTTCACACGAAAAGCTACAAATCGCTTATGAGGCAAGAATATGGAACGGTGTTGTCCATAGTTCTGCAGCAACAGAAAAAATACCTGAGGGGAGTTACAGTCAAATCAGAGACGTTAACCAAACAAGTTATCGTATACCTACCGTAGGTTTGTAGACATCTTGATCTACCAAAATCTTGTAAGAGAGCATGATGTTCATTCTGCAATACGCAGTTCGAAGAACTCTCCTTTATGCACATCAAGCCAAATGTTAAACCTTGAGTTTATACGGTATACCAACCGTAACCCTTCCATGGTGTTTCGAAAATCAAGCGGGCTCCAATTCCGTGTTCGGCATTCTAATTGTTCCCCATTAGCGAAAGAGCATAGCAGGGTACAGCACTTAATGGTGCTGCAGGGTCCAGCGATCTCAGCGGAGCTACGACCTCCTGTGGTGACCAAAATTTTCGAAAAAAAAAATGCTGAAAATATCCACGAACCCTCTCCCCCTAGGTGAAAATTTCGCCTAAAGTTCTCTATTGATCCCCTCCCCAGTTCGCCAAATTTTCCTTTTTTGGGCTAAGTTTTTTAGTTTTTAGCTTCAGGATCTTTCTTCCCCATTGTCTTCGGTGACAACTAGGGATCAACCACTCCTATAGGGTTAACCTTTTCAGGGCTTGATGTACAGTATTTCCTCAATCTCTTTTGAAGTAGTGGGTTTTGAACGCTGTGGGATTAGTTAGAGAGGAGTGAATTCATCCAAGTGTTGGCCTGTCCAGGTTGTTGGACCTACGGTAGTCCTACAGTAGTCCCCGCAGGCTGCCATCTGTCATTCGTGGACTTTCCACATGAATAGTTCCAGAACATGCCAGCCTTTGATCTCTCATCACGTCCTAACAACGCTCTATCTCGGTGTTTATATAGCTGTAGTCGTCATCTCGCCTCGTTGTGAGGATGAACATCTGGTCTGACGGGGTAGATTAGCACCAGAAGTCTGTTACATAACTAACTATCTAGAGGGTGGAAGAGGATTCCGGCAGCTGGCCGGCTTTTCCCAGTGAAATTAGCATAGCGTATAATTAGAGGGAGCCAACTAGCTAACCAGCTAGTCAATTAATCATCTGATGTCAGTATGATTTAGATTCCGAATCAATCGTCAGTCGGATCCGAAACGACAGTTCACGATTGATCAGGACGGAACGCTACGCGTGGCACAGCGGCTGGATCGAGAAGACATCAGTAGCTACAAGCTGATTATTGAGGCGTTTGACGCCGGTTAGTAGGGATTTCTGGTGTTTTCTTACTACCTTCTTATATTAGACAAAGGTGGTCAGGACGTTTTTCGGACAGAAAATATTCTTTCGTAACTTTAAAAAATTAGAAAAAAAATGAGCAGGTTGGGGAGGTGGGCGGCACTGGTTTAGATAACCTACTAGGTGGACAAAGGCGTTCAACGCCGGCTTCCGCACATAGATTTTTTTGAACTTATCGAATTAGCGAATAACTTGAAGGAGAGGTTCAAAGGTTGAAAAATTAAAAATAGATTTATGGAAATGGCTTTCTGATTGTCGAATGAGGTGTATCTAAATTCCGAGTCAGTGTTTTTTTTTCAAGATTCTCAGGTTTAATTTGCAGAATTAATGAGTAAATTTTTAAAAAACTGCGCTCAGTCTTACTGATACTTTAGGAATAATCGAATATTCAATAGGTTTTCATTTTTAAAAAAGTCACATTTTCATATGATTTTTGAATGATACTCGAAAACGTTGGATTTTGGAATTCCGAATAAATCGATGATTCGAAAATTAATTTTCTGATTCAGTCAAATTTTTGATAGGCGAATTATTCAACATTTCGAATGAATCGAATGGAGTTGGATTTCCAATTTAGGAATAAATCGATAATTCGAAAATCGAATATTTTCTTGAGCCAGTCGAATTTTCTATGGGCGAATTAACTCGGATATTCGAAAATACGAAATTCAACTGAATTCGAATTTTTTTTGAAGGAATCGAAGAATCGAATGAAATTGAATTTCAATATTCCGGAGAAATCGTTAATTCGAATAATTAAAAAAATTGCAAAATCCGCCGAATTTTCGAAAAGCGAATAGTTTAGCATTCCGAACGAGTCGAATATTCGAATAAAGTTGAATTTCGAGTTTTCGAATATCCGACTTAATCGGATAATTGTTTGATTCTATTGAGTTTCAGTGAATGAAAATTCGAAAAATTGTTCGATTGTTCAAGTAATTTTTCATATTGTAGAATTAAGTGACAAAGTGCTTCCAACGCCGTGACTTTTTGAATTTATTGCCTTTTCAAAAAAGTTCAGTAGTCTTATTTTCACGAAAATCAAATACTCGAAAAGGCTGATAATCTGAATTTTCTATGAAATGAACATTCAATAAAAAATTGATGATTTTAATCCTTTCGTGAATCGAATAATCAATTTGTTCCCTAGCCTGGGGGCATTTCAATTTGGATTAGAAGGTGCATATCAGGCTCTGGAATTAGATCAAATAATTATTCGGATAAATCTTGAAGATTTGAGTATCCGAATTTCCCGACTTGGTTGGAGATGCAAATTTAGGACTTAAGGTTTTTCGCCTTTAAAACTTTTGGATTTTTTGAATGTCTAAAATATTCGGAAATTAAAATATCAGAAAATTTGTGGATATTCGGCCGAACTCCGGTAGCGAAATTCGAATGTGATCCGATAAATGAAAACTGGTATTTTTTCAAAAACGGTTTTTTTCTGGTGAAAAAAATCGAATTAATGTTTGAATATTTTTCTGAAAACTTGAATAAATGATGTTTCTATTTTAAAAAAATTGAATTTCTATGTTCTAGCCGGCAATGTTGGAACCCAGTTGGTAGCCGTCTATCTGCGGGATGTGAACGATAATGGTCCTGAACCGTATACGGTGCCGAAATATTGTGTGTTCATGGAAAACACCCCGGTGAACCAGCAGGGCACCTGCGAGATTCGCTGTATTGATAGGGATTCACCGTGAGTTTTTAGATGTTTTTTTGAATTTTTTCAATGTAATTCTGAAATTTCCAGAGAATTCGGACCGCCATTCAATATGCAACTGGACCAGAGTAAATGGAAATATGGGGACTATTTGAGTGTGACATTTGATGCCCGTAAGTGAATTTTTTTTTCGAATTTCCAGAACCTAAAAGTGTGATTTTTCACACATTTTCAGATGGTGATGGTGGGAATGGATCGATGACGATCCGTCCGTTGGTTGTGTTCGATCGAGAGGCGGCTAATCCGGGTAAAATTCTCGAAATACCCTTGATTCTGACGGATCGCGCGGATCGGACTAATCACGCATCCGTGCATGTGATTATTGGAGATGAGGTTTGTATTTCTCGAATTTCGATTCTCCATTTTCAGGGATAAATGGAGTTTTTATTACGCGGATTTCACCGCCGATTCTGCGCGCTGGGGTGAATTAGGGTGGGTTAAGAACGGGTTTATGATGTGGTTTATGAGCTCGCTAGCCGCCAATGGAAGAACAAAGGCGGCGAGGTTTAAGATTGCAGGCTCTGTTTATGATTTACACACAGATGTGTGGAAAGGCTGTCTGTCAGGGAGATGGATAGGTTGTAAATCTTCGAGAGTTAGAAGCGAGGGTGTATTTATGGGTGCTACATTGCTATGGCATTTTTTTCCTAGAAAAATCTGAGAATTTTTCAAATATTGTTTCGGAAAGATGAAGTGTGCAATAATTTCCAATAATTAGAAAGCAAGATTTTTTCAAATTGTTTAAATAAAAAAACCTTTTTTTTTGTATTCCTGTCGGAGGTTCAAAACTATCTCTTTCAAACTCAATTTTCGTATTTTTATCGAGTGAAATGAGCAATTTCCTGAATTCAAGAAACATTTTTTAGAAATTCTCTTCTAATCTAAGGTGTTTTCCATAGTTTTCTCCAAGATTTAAGCTTCCAGAAATTTCGAAAAAAAAATGTCGAAAAATGAAGATGATTTTGAATGATGAAATTAATTCTTGGTGAAATTGAAGATATTTCTTTCAAGAGTTGAAAATTCTCGAGCGTTGAAAAAAATAGTTCTGAAAAACACGTAAGAGTTTTGGGTGTTGAAAAAGATATTTTTGAGAGGCACGATTTTTTCAATGTAAAAAATCAGAATTTGGAAAGCAAACCTCTTCTATGTTTTGAAAGTGTTGTTTTAAAAATTGTGAAAATTTGTTTTTGAAAAAGTAAGCCTGATAATATTGAAAGCAATAATTTTTCCCAAATTTTTTTTTGAAAATTTTTGGTTACTTTTCCAAGAGTTTTGTAATGAAACCTTCCAAACTGATTTTCCTGCTGTCATATTCATCAACTGAAATAAGTAGTTTTTCAATTTAAAATTTTTTTATAAATTCTCTTTCAAAATGATGATTTATCTTGATGATTTTTGAAAAACTTCAATGTTTGAGAAGATTTAAAAATTTTAAGAAAATGTCGAGGTACTTTAAAGAGTAATTTTTTGCGGGGATTTGTATTATGCGGATAATTTTTTTGTTCCGATCAGTGCAAATTACTAGTTTTTTTTTTCATTTGATAGGTTTACACTATCCGAAACGAGCTACTTTCGGTAATTACTTAGCCTGGTGAAAATTGTAGATTTAAGATAATTTCTAATTTGTTTAAATATAAGAAAATTCGAGCGTTGAAAAAAATAGTTTTGAAAATCATTGCAATTTGGGGGTGTTGAAAAAGATATTTTCGAGAAGCACGATTTTTTTCGAGCTCAAAACTTTCAAAGTCAGAGACAAATTTTTGCTTTGTTTCGAAAGCATTGATTCGAAAAACTTCGAAAACCACTGGAAATCATGGGTTACGAAAAAAGTAAAGTTTTGGAAACAGGGAGATATTTGTATTCAAATGGGTAATCTTGGATTTCAGGCAACTTGAATACCAGATAATTTTTTTTCTGAAGAAAAAATAAGACTTGAAAAAATCGAAAAGTTTTTGTGCAAAAAAAGAATTTTTGAAAGACGCGGAAAATCTCTGGAAGTGTAATTCTGCGATTCAAAAAAGGTACATTTAAGAGAAAACGGATTCTTGGAAATCCAGGGAATGAATCACGTAAAACCTCGAAATTTTTGGAATTTTGAGGAAGTCGAATTTTGAATAGCGCGGTAATATTTCAATTTTGAAGAGGGAAATTCAGATTATAGAAAACGTGATTTGAAAAAAAAAAGATTTTTGGATCTAACAATGAGCTTAGGAAACCTTAGGATTCTAAAGATGATGGGATTTGAAAACTAAGGGATTTGTGGCTAAAAAAATAGCTGCTGAAAAGCACCGAATTTCTGGGGTTTGTGAAAGGTGAGTCTCTGGATTTAAAATAACATTTTGATGGGGAAAACGCAGTTTGAGTACTGTGCTTATCTGGGTCAAATTTCGGTCCGCAATCGCGTCTCGACACGCTTCGCGGCCGCGCGCTTCCGAGTCGCTAGGGGTTCCAGCGCCGCACCCGCCGAACTGATGACTCTAGGTGGGTTTTAGAAACTTGAAACTAAAGAAAGTTGAAGAAAACTGTATAAAAAAGCCATATCGAGTCGGTTTAGCGCTGGAAACCCGACTGACTCGAGCGCATGCGGCCGGAAAGCGTGTCGAGACGCAATTGCGGACCGGAATTTGACCCAGATAAGCACAGTATCTGTAAAGGGCTCGTGGCTATCGAATTGGAAAAAAATGCCGAAATTTTTCGAGTTTGGAATAATAAAAAAATTCTCGAGTTTGGAATAATATGTTTTTATAATAATTTTCGAAGGCGGGAAATTCTGACAAACACAGAAATTCAGATTTCAATTGCATACTCTTTTGAAAAATGGGGAAATTACAAATCCTCTGAAAGGAAAATAAAAAAAAACCTAATTTTTATAAAAGATTTTAACTAAGCGAATAGATCTCTAACCAGGCGCTTACGGGTTTGCAGATTAACTCTTCAAATATGCTTGTAGCTCTTCAAATATTTTTGTGATTAGAAAAGCGGTGAATATGCGGAGAAAATTTCACTCTTTCCAAAAAAAATATCCATGGGGCTGAAATTATCATAGAGAAATGACGGTTCACTGAAAAAAACTCGAAAATGCTTTTTCCGGGTTTGAAATCTCTTCGGACCGCTTTTTGTTTGGGATTTTTTCCGAATCTCTGGTAAAAATAGTTGATTTTCTGACTGTATTTGTATTGTCAGTGAACCATTTCAAATCCGTCTCCGCCTTCTTGGACACTACACAGCATGGCGCCGCGAAACAATTGCGCAGCGCGGTGGCGGCGGATTAACAGGGCAATTTTTGCGGATTTGCGGCCAGATTCCTCCAAAGGGCTTCAGAGGCCGCGCCGCCAAAGAAGACCTGTACAGATTAGGAGGCAGCGCGATGGATTACGCTTGAGCAGACCATTTTGCCCAGCCACGTCGTGATGAATCATGCGTTGGGTGACATCATCCAGGTTTGCGCTGCGGATACGCATCTACGTCGCAAGACATGCTAATGGTGCATAGGATGTGACAGTCCAGGGACGTAGTCTGCGCGTTTTGCAATGCTGAAACCTCCCGCCGAGGCGGTCGTCCTCAGTCGCTTTGTGAGACTGAATTTGTCTGAAATGTCAGATGGAGGGCACGAATTGGTCTGTTTGTCTGTATACATACAAGCGGCCATCTCCGCCCCCATTTATTGGCAAACGAGTGCGAGCTGAGGGTGGTGTTTGCAGAAGAGCAGAGGATGGGGGTCATCCTCCGCATTGGGAGGGGAAGTTCCTTCATATATAGGTAATCGTAAGAGAAAGGAAAGGTCACGATGGAGGTGTTGGGGTTAATGGTATGCGACGCGCCTAATTAAGATGGACGGGATGACGGCGGATGCATCCGGGGTTGTCATTAGGGAAGAGTAGTTGGGTCAGATGTATTATACCAGCATATTTGTCATTGAGAGTAGTGAGTGGAGTGGAGGGAAAGATGATGATGCGTTGGTGTTATCAGGGGGAGAGAGGTTCTGAACACGAATTTGTGGTTTGTGTTGAATGTCTCAGTTAACTCACATTTATACTACATACACATACATTTAGTGACATACATTTAGATCACATGTAACTTAAAATTATATTACATGTAAGTAACATTTATGTTGGATGTAACCTACATTTATATAGTCACCGTAGGCGGCCATTTCGCCACGCATACGACACGCGACGCAGACAACGCGTCCGCACGCGGCCACGCAAAGCGGCAAAATCTGCGGAATCTTCTCTCCAACTGCGGGGTTCAATACCTCAAACTTGCGTAACACAACCCGACCGCAACGCCTGTTCTGAGGCGGACCTCAGGAGTGCGTCGTGTACTCCACTGGGAAATGCCTCCTTGGCCGATTTAAGTTACTTGCGAATTATGTTGGCCAGGTAAGTTACATGCAACATGTCGAAGGTGCTCTACCGTCGATATGTTACATTTAACTTGAATAGCCTGAGATAGGTCGCAAGTAACTTACATAGGCTCAGATATGTTACAAGTAATCTGTAGTTGGCCTTTCATGCTACAAGTAACTTGTTTTCATTTTTCCGAGTTTAGGATACATGTAACATGTCAGAGACGCACTTTACAGGGTATCTCATCGATATGTTGCATGTAAGTTAAATGACATGAGATAAGTCGCAAGTAGCGTACATAGGCTCAGATGTTACAAGTAACTTGCTTCAGGTTTTTTAAGTTACAAGTAATTTGTTTCTGAGGCTTACTGTAGGTTACGGTGGGTATAATGTTATTTAACTAGCGTCACATTCCTTCGTACTCCGAAAATCGATTAAGAGATCTCGAATTCGTGTTTGGCACCCCAGGAAACCCCCACAGAGGCATTCTGAGCCGAATATGAGACATTTCCCAAACTACAGTATACCCACCGTAACCTGTCGTAACATATCCAAAATCAATAAATGGACCTCAGGTTCGAGTTGATGACTCCAAATAAGCTTTGCAGGAAAGTTTTGGGGCAAATATATCACAGCCGTTAATAAGATGGGAAAAACTATGAGCATAAAGTTAGGTCCGTGGCTTGTTTCCTCAAGAATAATAATTTGAATCTCACCCGCGGCTGGCAAGGCGGTGGAGTGCGCCGGCCCGCTACTCGATTCAGGCCCAGAAAGGAGCGCAGCTGTTCAGCCTACCATACCGCCAGCCGACGGTGAGATTTAAAGCGCTCGCGCCAGCCGCGGGTGAGGTTTAAATGTTTTTTTCTTGAATAAGCAAGCCACGGACCTAAATGTGTCTAATTTCTGTACTATCAATTGGGTCTACGGTTTTAGAATCATTTGCGAAGGCATGGCGCAATCTTGGCCAATGTACTACTCAACTTAATTAAAGACCTCAATCATCTGCGATTCTGTGTTTTCTTCTAAAGATAGTATTTTTGAAGCACTACATTCATTGTTGGCTTTTTTCAGAACGACAATCCAATGCACGATGGAAAGATGACGATCACGGTGAACTCGTATCTGGGTAAGCTGAAGAAGACGCAGATTGGTCGAGTGTATGTGGAAGATCTGGATGATTGGGATCTGGGCGATAAGACATTCACCTGGAAAGACTCATTGCCTGGCTTTGAACTGTCACCGAAGGGAGAGGTTGGATTGGCTTTCTAGGTTTTCTTTGTGGGAGTCAATAGAGAATTCGAAAAAAATGTTTGTGTAGATCACAATGGATGCGAATATGCCACCTGGAACGTATCAGATGTCCTCGAATGTGCACGATAATCGCCGAAATGAGAATGCTGTTGGTTATGTGACTGTGAACGTGCTACTGGTGCCGGAAGTGGCGTTTGTGAACCAGGTTAGGAGGGTTTTTCACCTCGATTTTGCCAAGTTTTCCTTTGTTTCTTCTGAGAAATGGCAAAATGAAATGCATACTTCGCGTAGTTCGTGCACTGAGACACTCTTAGTTGTGTTCCGACCGCTGTTGTTCTTGTCTCGGGGCAAACACCAGGTCTTTCGGGTGAAACGGAAAATGTTTTGGAGAAAACCAGGTCTTGAAGATAGCGCCGCAGAGCCATGACTCGGTATAAACGGCCGGCTTGCGGGTCAACGAATTGAGCCTTTAAACGGCAGAGGTCTCGCGGAACACAACTACTACTGTCTGAGTACGTGATGTTGTGGTAGGTTGTGTAAACCAGCTCCAAAAATCGGTGTAAGTAGGCGGAGTTACTCTAAATCCAGCGTGTTTCAGGCAAATTTTCTGATTTTCCAGGGATCGATGCAGCTTCTTCTGTCGGAGGACTCGAATCTACAATCGCCAGAAGATTTCGTGAGAGTGAATGCTAGTGGCAAGAGCATGATGAACACATTCACGCAGGAGATGATCAGATACATGGGCGGAAATGTCGTCCTGGATGTGTTCTCAGTTCAGGTAAGGGTTTTGTGTTTAAGAAATTTGGCCCCTATTGGATTAGACGTTCAAAATCATTAGAAACTCATCTCTGTCTAGGTGAGAGTTCTTCCGCCTGGATTGAGCTCAATCTTGACTGTTGCTCGGAGCTTCGTATGAGTAATTCCCGTTGCTGAATCAGTAGGATGATTTGTGTCCTACGATACATCAGCTTACGCCTGAGAACGAGATTTACCTTGGGACCCCGCCTATTTCATTCTTGTTGTTTGGAGCATCGTTTGGAGAAATCCCGACCGTAAAAGTGACTGAGATAGTTTGTGTGCTGCGACACACCAGTCTACGCTTGCCTAATGTGTAAATATAATAGGTCTTACCCCCCTTCCAGATGAATTTTTCTGTTGCGTGAAGCTTTATCCCAGCGGTCACCAACCCAATAGCGATTTAGTCGAGTTATGTACTACAATACACCAGCGCACGCTGCCCCGCGCCTATTTTTTCTACCGATTCATTCCTTCAGCCGACCTGGTTCGGCAACTACGAATTTTCCATTAAGAAATGCATCAGTTTTCCCGTCTTGATCTACAGTGTCGCTTTGTTGTGCGACGCATCGTTGGAAAAATCTTTCTTAAAAATGGAATTTGTATCATTTTCCCGCTAATGAAAGTCGAAATTTCACCTCGATTGACTTCAAAAACGACTTATAATTTTTTCCTCAATTAGAATTTTTCCAGCGATGCGTCAGATAACAGAGAAAATCTTAAAATTAGTATGATTTCGGTGAAGATTCTGAAATTAGTGAGAACTTTAATCCAAGTTTTTACTATCTTCCCCTAGAAGTTGCTAATTCGAATTAACATTGCACTCTATTTCTTCCTATGATGCGTCAATGAACAAACTTGCCTTCGCACGGAGTCTCCTTCCTCTATGTGGTCCGATTCCAGTTTTGGCCAATATAAGTCGAATTCAGCGTTAGGCTGAAACGTCCTTGTTTGATTTGTGCCCCACTACACGTCAATGAACAAATTAGGTTATTAATATAGGCTCCGCCTACTTTGATCCTACATGTAGTTTCCGGGACTGAGTTATCAATTTTTGTCTTACGATACGCCAGTGAACTAACTCTGGCTGAGGCTTTCTTCTGAATACGTTTTTGGGACGTTTATAACTAGAGTTGGGCGCCAGGCGGAAATACAACATATCAATTTTTTCTTACGACACGCCAGTGAACTCATTGACTGGCTGAAGCCCTCCCCCACATTGCATCGTGATTTTTGTGTGACTGACGATTCTTTTTTCCAGCTGGACTATGCAACGTTGCAAACGCGGACTGTACCTGTGCTGAATGTCCGTTTTTCGGCTCATGGATCTCCGTATAGGTGGGATTTTTTTTGCCAAAAATAGGTTTATTTAGAATATTGATTTTTGATGTTCCAGGGATTCCACTCAGCTGAATGGCTTGATTTCGGCGAATCGAGACGAGTTGCAGTCGAAGATGGGCGCAACCATAGTCGGAGTGGGAATAGACATGTGCAAGTTCACACCGTGCGATTCTGGATGTCAGACGATCAGCTCGGCAGATTTTGTGAGTTTGTTTGCGGAAATTTGACCTAAAATCGCGGAAAACGGCCTTTATATGGTAGATGGTTAGCTTAGTGCCATCTAGAGCGGTTTTACGCGATTTTTTGTCAGATTTTTGTGATTTTTTCTGCACTCTGGGCACATCGTGTGCAAGTCTCTTCGGAGTTCCGTTGTATTTTTTTTTATTTTTGGAATTATGTTCCAATTTTTAGAATGGAGTGGTGGTCTCAGCGAACAGCACTGTGCTGGTGGGAGTGAATGCTCAATCGAAAGACGAATGCACGTGTCCCGTGTGGCGTCCACCGCCGCAGTGTGTGGCTGGACTCTGTCACAACGATGGCGTCTGTCACAATACTCATCCTGGATTCTTGTAAGTGGTTCCGAAGTATAAATATACCGCACTGGTCACGAAAATAGGCCCCTGGTAGTGTAATTGCGGACGATTTCTGGAGATTCGGAGCACGTAAAAATTTTAAAAGAGAGTTTTCGTAGGTCCTGTAATGAGGTAAAGTAGTCAAAACCTTATGGTTTATTAACACTTGTCAATGAAAGTCCACCTAGAGTGTTCCGGAGGGATTGCCTAACTCCAGGTAGTGCGAGCGGTCGCGTCGCGTCACGCATTGTTTAATTCCCTAGGTTAAGAAGTGCGCTCGACTGAATTCTCTCTGATAAATTGGACGGTGCAGGTCGAGACGCGACCGCTGGTGCTGGCCGCAGCTGGGTAAGCTCTCTAGGACACAAATGTATACAATGTTTGTCCTGGGTTAGTACTAATTAATGTGTTTACCCGGCTTATAGTGGTAAAATCAGTCAAGATGTGGACTAGAATTCAACCTGGTCGGGACTTGTTGAAAGCGGACTGTTGGGTGAGGGGTTCAGTGGGTTCTTACCCACGCTCCAGACCCAAAGGTCTAGAAACGTGAAGATCACCATACTCAGGGTGTTCAGAAAATTGGGAAAATTATGTCCCTGTTGAAGATGAAAGGCTTCGAGAGTGGTTTTCGAGGGGTTTCTGGGCATACCCATATCTAGTGAATTTACCCGAGACCAGATCTAAGTTTCACTTTACCACCGGGGTAAGGACGGTGAAACTAAGATAACCACTGTCTGAGGTAGGAGTCATCGAAGATAGGCCCGTGGGTTAAGAGTTACCAGAATGTCGGGATTAAGGTGTTTAGTATAGGGGACCGGGCTCATAGTAGAGGAATATAGTCCCTGGAATTGATCCGTTCGCACCTTGGGTTACAAATGGGTTTCAGTGGAATTTTCGAGAATTTTCGGCTCGGGACGTTCACCGACAAACCCCGGGTGACTGAAGCTGAGGTCAGATTCATCACTGCGTTAACCCTGGTACTGTCGACTTGTGGGTTCAGCGCGAGGATCGTGCTGAACTCAACCCGAATCGATCAACTCAGGGTTAATGCAATAATGAATCCGCGATCTGGATTCAACTCTTTTGGCCAAGGGTTAGGGCTGTGAAACCAGTCGAGTTATAGTTTGAGTATTGCCAGATGGAGCAATGGGTTTCAGGTGGGTTAGCTGTAAAACGCTCAAACAAGTTTGGCTGTTAACCCAATTGTAACTCTTTTTTTACATTGATGGATCTTAGGTTTAGTTTAAATATCTCAGGGCGAGCCGAACTCTTACTTTGCCTCTAGTGCTACCCAGGGTTAGGTTTAAGAAACAGTGAAATCGTTTGAATTTCGGGTTAGGAGAGGGTTAGCGGTCAAACTTCGAGGGAACCACTTGTAACCCACGGTTCTTCATCGATGTAACCCAGCTATGACGTGGTCCTAATTTTATTAAAGCTTTTCAAGCTGTTGGGTGTCTTAGACAGGACCATGGGTTTACATGAGTCAGAAAGTGTCCATAACCCTTTATGCTCTCCTAATTCTGCCTTCTTACAGCTGTGAATGTCGGAATGATCTGCTGAAGGGCGCGAGATGTCAGGGAACAACGAGATCGTTCTCCGGGGATGGATTTGCTTGGTATAAGCCAATGCCAGCGTGTACGAGCCTCAATATCAGTATGCAGTTCATGACCTTGTAAGTCAATTTAGGTTTTTTTTTCGAAAATCAGAAAATGTGATTTTTCCGCCGTTTAGACAAGCGGATGCTATGCTGTTCTACAATGGCCCGATGGACACGAAAACCACCGAGAAGCAGATCGAATATCGCGATTATATCATAATTCATCTGAGGGGAGGTCGTCTAGTAATGGAGGTAGGTGAGGCATGGTATAATAGGTTTGGCCTTTTCCATCGTGGCGAAATCGAAGGAGGAGAAGAAGTTTCGAATAGAATCGTTTTCGGCCTTTCCTCAGCGTTTTCCGCGTGGATAATCGCCACTACTGTGAATGAGGGAGGGGTTTTTTCCTGCAGTGTAGGCGTTTTTCTGATGAGGACACGTTGCAGATGTCGATGAATGGTATAGCACCGGTTAACCTTGAGGTGGCATCAACCGCGCTGAATGACGGCACATGGCATGAGCTGGCTGTGACGCAGATTGGAAAGGTGAGATTGGAATCTGGGGGGGGGGAGATTTTCTGCAAAGGCAAAATTTCGTTGAAAGTTGATGGAAAAGGTGCGCAATATGAGTCTAAAAATGAAAATTTTCTGGGTTTTGGACGAGTTTGTTCACAGAACAAAGTGTATTTGGTGGGTTAGATTTACTGTATCGTTTTTTTTAGCGTCAAATCTCCTCAATTTTCACGAAAAAAAAACTGAAAATCTTCGTTTCATTTCTCTAATCTATTTGTTATTTTGTGATAGAGCTTATGAATTGAACTCGAATTTACTCGGGTTTGGACGAGTTCACCCACAAAGAAATGTGTTCTAGACAAGTATGTTTGGCCTCCAAAAGTGCCCTACTGACTTTTTTATCGGGTTTCAGCGCTGACAGAGCCTGCGATTAGACACTAAAATTACTTTGTTTGTACGAGTTCGTCCATATTGAGATTTGATCTGGACGAGTTAGCATTATCGCTCAGAGTGTTTTTCTCTAATATTCTGCTGAAGCCAAGGTTTAAAAAGGGTTAAGGAAATCCTTAATTCTAGTTTCTCCAGATATCGAAAGAAAATTGATTAGTTCAAGAAAACTGGCTGAATAACTACCCAGTGTGTTATTGTCAAGTTAACCTGATCTCCTCCGTGACTCGTTGTATCGATTTTCAGCGTCGTTTCCTTTCGTGTTTGGCAGAATTGAAATCCTAGTTTTTCAGAAATTAAGTGAAGAATAATTATTCGATATAACTGATAAAATTCATGATTTTTTCCCTGCCGATACAGATCTGAAAAGGAAGATACTTATTTGTCTGTGCTTCTCTGGAAAATAATGTCTTCAAATTGAATTTTCTCCGGTTCGGACGAGTTCTTTGGACGAGTTAGTACAATCAATTAAAGCTCCAAATTGACTCATTCTATTGATTTTTTAGCGTCGTTTCGTTTTGCTTTTGTTAAAAAACGGAAATTTTCGGTTTTGAATAATTTGTGCATTCTTTTCTTTCTAAAATCAAAAAAAACGTTCATGGTATGATGATTGAATTAATCAAATAAATTTGTCGAATTGTTTTGAACATTTACTCTTACAAATGAATAAAAACTTTTTTTCTGGCAGAATGAGTATAAAGAAAAATAAATTTAGAGCAGTGAGTTCGTATATTTGGCAATGTCTGAAACATCGAATTAAATGAGAAAAGTTTGCTCCAAGAATCTGTCGCGGTGGAAGGATCACTAAGAAAGTGTTTAGGAAAGCGTTTTTTTTTCAAAGAATGGAGAAAAGTGAACAAATCCATCTACTCATAAAGTCTGTCCGATTGGGACTGTGCTCCCACGCGGTCTGCGCGCGTGTCGAGCGGCTGTCGCGTAGGCATTCCTTGGACCAGCTAAGACTGCAAACAGCTGACTGAGATTTTATTTGCTATTCGTGTGATAATCCTGCTTATTGAGTTCGAGGCACAAAAAATGTCCTTACCGCGCCCTCATGACCCGCACGCCGACCTCGAGAGTGGACAGACTTTATGTATAATGATATAAAAAAAATTAGAGCAGATAAACGGTTTTTTCACGATCAGTGATCGATAATTGATCAAAACTATCATGTAGGAAATATTTGTGTATGGACGCTAAGATGGGTTCTGTGTCCTGTAAGGAGTATACAGTTCACCTCCGCGCTGCCGTTCAGTCCGCAAAGTGCACCCTGATTGCGAAATCTTGCTGCGGCGCGGTTGCGAACATCCTCAGACAAGGAGGTGGGATCACCCGGGCGCTTTTGGTCTTTGGTGCCCAGGTGATCCCACCGCCCGGGTGATCCCACATCCCTGTCTGAGGATACTCGCAACCGCCCCGCAGCACGATTTCGCAATCAAGCGCACTTTGCGGACTGAACTGCAGTGCGGAAGTGAAGAATACAATAGTGGCATTTGCAAAAGTTTCCTGCAGCAACACGATTTTTGGCAAATTTTGTGTTGAGGCGTAATTATGGTGACGAATCTGAACGTTCTGTATTGTTTGTTTTCAGTACATTGAGCTGGTGGTGGACCAATGCCGCTATCTTGGCGCCGGTTCGGATGATTCAGCTTGCCGCAAGTCGCTCTATACACCGGACGATGACGAACGTCTGAATATTGTGGCGCCAGTACAGATCGGAGGTATGGATATACTGGGAAATTATCGATTTTTGGAAAATTAGCCTAATTTTTTCCAGGATTGGCTCCACTGGCCAGTGGGCAGGCGTATCCGTCGGCAGTACCGCGAACTGGATTGAATGGATGTGTACGGAACCTGAGGGTCAATGACGATCAGTACGATTTGGCCACACCGGCCTACGAAAGGAATTCCGTCAGCGGATGCAAGTTGTGGGGTGGAGCTTGTGATAGCAATGCGATTGACAGCCTGACCCATTGTGTGCATGGAGACTGCTATGCGGATATGCAGGTAAGGTGGAGAGGAAGAAGCATATTGTGGTGAGGCAAAAGTATGGAGTCAAAGGTGACGATAGTTTCAGGGTAGCACGTCGATGGTGCCGAAATGCATCTGTGATCCCGGATGGGGTGGTGCCAGATGTGAGAAGAAGATCGAATGGGTTCAGTTCCAGTCGGGTGGTTTTGTGGATTACTCGCCCAAAATCGCATTCCCTGAACAGACGAATGACATCGAGTTGCTGTTCATTACGGGACGAGTCAGTGGTGCTGCTGAGCTGACCTACGGGGCGGATAAGTCACAGGTAAGGGAAGATTCGGGAGAAAATTCGGAATATTAAAAATCAACATTCTCTGCCAGACTTCGATAGAGTTCTTGGGAAAAATGCAGAAAATGTAAAAAATTTGGAAATTCAAAAAAATGGGAAATTTGCGGCCGAAACGAATTTTGAAAAGCGAATGAGTTTTTTTTCGATAACTCAAAAAGAAATTATAATAAGCATTCTGTGCCCGGTCCCGATGGAATTCTCGCAAAAAAAAATTACAGACAATGTTAAAAATTCCGATAAAAAAAAACTCGGAAGATTTTCATACGAAATGAATTTTGAAAAATTCAAGCCAGTCGCGTTTTCACGATAATTTCAGAAAAATAGTTATGTTCAACATTCTCTGCCTGATTTCGATAAAATTCTGGAAAAAAAATCACAAAAAACAATCGCAAGTTTCGGAAAAAATAAAAATAAATAGGAAAATTAACATCCGAAATAATTTTGAAAAAATTCAAGCCAAATGAGTGTTTTCTTTAATAATTCTAAACCAAAGTTTTTCAATAAGTCAAAAAATAATTATATTCAACATTCTCTTCCAGATTTCGATACAGTTCTTCAAAAGAGCTACAAAAAATCAAAAATTTTGAAAAAACAAGTTATAAAATTATCATCCGAAATCAATTTTGAAAAATTTCAAGCCAATTTAGATTTTCTCAATGATTCTAAAAATTATTATATTCAGCATTCTCTGCCAGATTTCGAGAAAATTTTGGAGAAGGAATTACAAAAAAAATGAAAGTTCTGAAAAAATTGGAAAATTCATATCCGAAATCAGTTTTGAAAAATTTTTAGGCAATTAATTTTTTTTTCAATGATTCCAAACCAAAGTTTTTCTTCGATATTTCTGACCATAACTATATTCAATATTCTTCGCCAGATTTAGACTCAATTTTTGAGAAAAATTACAGAAAAAATGAAAAATTCTGGAAAAAAGTTCAAGAAATTGGAATAATACCACCCGAAATCGATTTTGAAAAGTTTCAAGCCGGTTCAGTTTTTTTCTAATATTTCCGAAAGTAACATAAAATTTTGGGAAAGATTTACTGTGGATTAATAATTTGGAAAAATGAAAATTCGGAAAATATATATTCGAAATAAGTTTTCAAAAATCTCAAGCCGTACTCAGCATTCTTTGCGAGATTTCGACAATACTCTGGGGAAGAATTACAAGAAAAAATCAAAGGTTCAGGAAAAAAGTAAATAAATCGGAAAATTAACATCCGAAATCAATTTTCAAAAACTTCATGCCAATCCATTTTTTCCAATGATTTCATACCAAATGAGTTTTTCATAGATAAATCGCTGGTTTCATATTCAGAATTTAGAAAAACATTTTTCAAAATATGGAGTTGGATATAATTATTTTCCATTTTCGTTTTGAAAACTTCTGAAAAAAAATTGAATTTCACGAAACTGATTGAAGTACACTTTTTTTCTGCCAAAAAATTCATAATATAGAGTCTCTTCGAATGGGATTGTCCACCCATGCGGTCGGCGTGTGTCAAGCGGCGCGGAGGCATTTTTTGAGCTTCTAACCCTATTAGAAGGAATATTGGACAACTGGTGAATAGTGTCGCAGTCAGCTGTTTGCAGTCGTGAGAGGGCTTGTCCGAAAATAGCCTCCGCGACGACCACTCGACACGCACGCCGACCGCATGTGCGGACAGTCAGTCTCATTCGGACAGGCTTTATGCGAATTTCTTTGGAATTTTGATAAGTTGGCCAAACGGCTCATTTCTTTCAGTGTGGTGCTCAATTTTGAATTTCGTTACAGTCCTTTTTATTGCAGTAATTAATAAAATTTCGAAAGTGCTTATGAGCGAACCTATTTAAATTTTGAAAATTTACATTGAAAAATGTGAACCCATTATTAATAAAAATGAACAGAACGGGTCATAGGAGAGTGCATACATACGAATAAAAAGAAAAATTTTGGAATGTGAAAAAGAATAAAATAATAAAAACGAAAAAAAAGAAAAAAATTGAATAAATTCGAAAATTTTCATTATTTTTAGGATTTGTCAATTTCAGAACTATGTCTCCACATCGGCAGAGATGACATCGGATGGACTGACACCAATGGCGAAATTTGATCTCGGTGGTGTGAGAAATTCCTTAACCCAGCTGCGACTGAGCGAAATTTCATTGAAGGAGAACTCATCGTACTGGATGCATTTCACGAGGAATCCCACCAGGTGAGCTCTCGAGATGGCTTTACATACTTATTATAGTCTGTGTGAAAGCGAAATTCTTATGGTTACCTCACGTGCGTGTGCGCACACGCACGCGCGATGAGGGAAGAGATTTCGTTTTCCTACCGAGGGTATGTAAACCAATCTGTAGGAAAATCAACCCATTTCAGAGCGTCGCTATCGATCGACGACGCGTATCATACGTCACAGGTGCTAGATCCAACTGGTAACTCGCAGTCGTTTGCCTTGCAGGTCAATGAGCTGTTCTTGGGAACGCATAGTGGCGGACGAGGATTTCAGGTGAGGGGAATTTCCGCGGGTTTTCTTTTATCTTCAGGTAGCCCAATTCCATTTTTTTTGTCTTAAGGGATGCGTTGGCACGTATCGGTGGTCCAATCAGAATCTTCCCCTACGACGACCCACGAATCAGGCTGTGGATCCGGATGATGAGAGCATTGTTTCGATTACGAAGTCCGAAGGAGTTGGAGATGGTACGTTTGCGATTCTTCTGCCTGCCTCGTCCTTGGGTTAGGGTTTTTCCTATCTCGAAGATTTCCCTGTGACTTGAGAGGGTTTAGCGGGTATGTCCTTGAAGCGAGGATTAGGTTTTCGCGATTTAAATGGCAATGATCCGTCCTCGTGAATGACGATTTCGAGCGGTTCAGGGAGGGAAATTGACAGTTTTTCTGGTCTAGGTCGTCTGAATGTAGTGAAGTGGTAGGATTCAGAGGGAAATGTGTCTATTTGGCATTGCTTCGGGGGCAGGGATGTGCGGCAAACGATTTTGGAAAATCGGCAAACGGAAATCGACAAATTTTGTCCAAGAACGGCCGGCAAACGGCAATCGGCAATCGACAAACTGCAAAATAAAAAACCTAGTACAAAAAGCGATAAGAATGTTCAAAAAGTAATGGTTCAACCCATTCACGACCACGCCTAATTTTGGGTGGCTGCACGTTCGGACCGCGTGCAATATTGCGTCACCGTATACGGTGTCCCACCGGTGGGCCACTTTTGCTCGAATGGCACGCCACCAAAAAATCGATTTTCGTTTTTTTTGTTTATTCAACGACTGTTGACGTCAAAATCATTATTCCAAAGTTTCAGCTTCCATAACTCTTTCCTTACAGAGAAATGGCCAACTAAAGTTTCAAGTGTGTAGATAAGACCATCCAGAGAATCATGTGATTCGTTGAATTCTAGCGGTTTGAAACATTAATTATCGTAGATTACCATGAAAGGCATTCTTCTGTTCTTCAATCGCCAGCAAATGCTTAGTGAAATGATATTTTGCCTGATTTACACAAATTTTTGCATTAGCTATTAGCTTACATACTCCCACTCTCTTGCGGTCTATCGCATTGCGACGCCAGTTTTTTTTTGTAGTTAACATTGTTAGCATTCTTTTTGACATTGAGACGTAGAAAATTTTCCTAAATTTTTATATTGACTGAAAATGCTGATTAAATGACTTTTCCAGATCCTCAGAGCCATTTTTTTCTCGGACACCCCCTCACCTCCAGTTCGGCGCCTTCTAGGAAGAGATTTTTGTAAAAAGCGTTTTTTTAAACATTTAGACGTAGAAAATAGTTTTAATATTACATATTGACTAGGAATTATTAGTGTAATAACCGTTTTATATGTTTTCACTCGTTTTCTGCTCTTGCGCATCCCCATTTTTCTCGTCCGCTCCTCTCTAAGGTAGTTTTCACCGAAGTAGAGCCCCGGCCTAGGATACCAACCGTAACCAAACAGGACTTAGGAGGGAAGGCCCTAATTGTCTCTACATTGGTGATCTTTGCATGAAATTATTTCTGTTAACAAAATACGGGCGAAAGAAAAGCCGATTCTCTACTCGCAAATGGTGCGCAGTATCAGTAATCATATTTCTGTAATATATTGAATAGTGCTATACGATCTAACCACTCTCAGAAGTAAGGTTTGTTTATCGAGTAATGGAAAAAAGAAAAAAATCCGCCATTAATTGCTTGTAAAAATGCAATCTGTACTCAAGTTTGCGGTTTTCGACCTCGCTGCATTCGATGGGTTAGATATATTGTAGCGGTGAAGCTGCCAGCGGACCACGAAGTTTGTAGTCGGCTCTAGGATAGGTAAATACATTGACCATAAGTAGGTTTAGAAATTCCTTCATGCGGTGGAGAAATCGATTTTCGAAAAGGGTGCTCCACCGGTGGGACACGCGGTCCGAAGTGGTAGTCAACGCGTGTCCCACCGGTGGGACACGCGGTCGTGAATGGGTTAAAAAATTACTTATTTCTTATGCACGTTCGTATTTCAACAGCTAGATATGAAGCGGATTTTCGTTGTACTACAAGGTGTTGAACCTCTTAAGTTGGTACAGTATGTACCTGATATAAAAAACGGAACCGGAATTAGTTTTCTATTGAACAATGTTGATAGGAATGTCGCAGTAAAAGAACAGTAACTTTTCAAGGTTCTCTAATGTCAACTTTTTCGGATTAGTAGTCGTTCATTTGTTTCGTGTTTCAAATTCATCGCACGTATGGTGCAATCCAAGATAGGAGGGTGAGCACTCGAGCCCCATTCAAAGAAATTAAGAGTACTTTGAGTAATAATTTTCTAACGGCCCCGCTCGGTGGCCTACTTGTTGACGTGCCTCACGGTGCGTTCACTATTTGACCGTAATTAAAAGTTAATGACAGATGCAACAAAATCGCACATGTCGGAGGGCCTTGGGAGCATTCTTGAGAAACTGCTCCATATTTGACAACCGTCTCCCTCTCCGAACCTTTAGATTTCTCCTGAACTGCGCACTAATAACTCAAGTACATGCAGCTGGGAAGATTTTTGAGCTTTTCGGATGTTACGACTCCTGGAAAACCGCGGCTATCTAGAATCACCTCCCTCCCCAACTATACGCCACACTTACCTCGCAACTGGTCACACCCGACGCCGTGCATCCAGTTTATAGTCAAGCAACGAATTTAGTCAAAAGGACTGTTTCTCCAGGCCATGCACACCCTCTCCGACCCTTTCTCAGAGCTCCGACTTTCAACGCAGGAGCATGATTTTCAGCGCAATCGCGAGCATGACAGAAGACGGCGAAGTGCATAAACTCACGAACTGCCACTGAAGTTCAGCATCCTCTACACGACGTGTTACACACTCCCAGTCAAGTCTCGCTTACTTTCCAAGACAGTAACGCATTCTCAGCAAACTTTTGCACTCGCTCACCGGCGCTCTGCGCCTTCCTACCGAGCTCCCAACGCTTGGATTGCTTCCGTCGGGTCCTATACATTTTCTTTGCGCATAATGCTTTCCCAGTTTAGTCCCTCTCTCTTTTCCCGACAATAGGCGCACTCCCAGTTGGGCACCACACGCTTTCCTGTCGCCCTGCGCGCTCTCAGTGGAGTGCCGCACCCTGTGGTCATCGGTCGCCGACAAACTCTCAGCCGTTTATTATGATGTAAGGTGGTCTCAATAGAAATGTATTGTTACAAAATGTCTGAAGCAAATTGAACCATTCAGTGTTATTCTTGAAACCCCTTTGCCCTCTCCTCAAATTTTTCACGGTGTTAGTTCTTGTTCCAAAGAGCCTTACGTCAAATGCCCGAAGCTTCAATAAGGAGGAAGCGGGAAGCTCGGTTTCTTTCAAGACGAGAGAACCCACACGAGCATGACACTACGAAACTAGCAATTACTTCCACATGAACCCTTCGAATGGTAGGTTACACCAACTAGCTCGACGTTTTGAAAGTATGTATAGCCTGTCCCTCCCCTTTCGAGCCGCAGCAAGGCTTATCGCGCTCACCAAGCGTCTCCCAGTCGTGGCATTTGTTATCTACTGCGCACTTTTTGCCGAATTTTGTCGGAAAATGAGGGGAAAAGCGGCAAACGACAATCGACAAAATTCGTTCGAAAACGGCCGGCAAACGGCAAACGGCAGTTGCCGCACATCCCTGTTCGGGGGACCTACCGTGAACTTATAAAAGTTCAGGACGTTATCGATTTTCCACCGCCTTTGGTTCGCTTAAACCCCCAACTACTCTGCTATAATGCGCCCTTTAACGACTACGGTCTATATAGACATATGAATCATACATTTGGGAGGTTAGCGTATTTCCATACCCATCCATAGTGCGGTGTCCTTGGTCCAGAACGTACCAGGACATTTTGCGGTTCTGCGTATGCAGTCCTTATGCATGCAGATTATAAATTCAGAATATTATCAAGTTCCTAGCGCCTTCAGTTCGCCACAACTAAAACAGGGACAATGTTTTGATACACCCGAAAACGATCGTGTTCCAGAAACACGATTGTAGTTTAAGGATTTAGGAGATAAGCGAATTCTCATAGCCGCAAGCTAACGCGTGTGGGCGTGTTTTCGGCCACTGAACTTTGCCAGACGTGTTACTTAGGGTGCTGATTGCAAATGTGATGTCAAAGGATTACGGTGTGTTTACTGTAATTTGGACAGTAGTACTGGTTAGAATGCAAATTCGCCCAGTTGGGGTCATTTGTAGTGCGCGTTATGAGTTTTTGATTCGTTCTCAAAGTTTCAGAAGTGTACCTATAAGTTACAGTGGGTGTACCGTGATTCCACTTCCGTAATCTGCAGTATTTTTTTGTTCGGCTGTCACGAATTGGTAATGTAGGAATCACATGGGTCAATTTTTTGTCAACTCTGATAATATGGTTAGGGTACTGTGTACCTGTCACAGCTTCGTCGTGAAAAGTTGTATCCAACGTACAAGGGAATGACTAGACCCGGTCGCCAGTACTACCCATGAAACCAGGTTTTTCTCATCGACTACCTCCCGGGTAGACATAAAAACACTAGCTGCCCGAGCAATAGCAAAAGAAAAAGTTATATGCGTGGAAGTTGCGAGCTCTGCAGGTAAAAAAAATTCTCTGCCGTAAACTGTCTTCATCGTTCGAATTATCGAAAACGCGTCTCATTAATCGTATTCAGCGCCTCAGATATCTCCTTTGGGAGGTTTGGGAGAATTTCTTTTCAATTTTTTTTATAAGAAAATTTTAAACAAATTGTCATTACTCGAGCAGTTAAAATCGGGTTTTTACAAGTACCCGAAAGGCGGTCGATCAGAAAAACATGGCTACACGCGTACCTCTGGCAAACAAGTCTGGTCACTCCCTAGTTAGAGATATTCCCATGGTACGGGAGGCCAGCTGTAACCTACCATAATCCGTGGAAGACTGGCAACGGACCTCACAAGTTTTAGGCTGGGATCATATGAGGTTGAAGAGAAAGTTTCCCGACACTTTACTTTGACGATTTTTAAACCTTTCAGTTTTGGTTCTTCGGCCAAGTGCGAGTCGAAAGCACAAATTCTTTTCTATACAACCTTCCACTTGGGCCAAAACCTGTTTATTAGCGAATTATATGTTATAATTAAGTGATAATCGTCAGTACTGAGCATCTTTGAGTGCTTCTATCAACTCTGAGGTTAACCACCAAACTTGCCAGAGTTGACAGGATATTTGGGCCACTTTACAACTAGATGATGGGGCATTTGCAGAAAATTTCGATGGAGCATGATTATTGATTTTTAGCGGATTTTGTGATTTTGGAGCTTCTGTATTTTTAGCATATCCGAGAAGTTTCGGCCTTCAAGCTTCAAAGTTAAGTATAATGGCCAAGTGTTCTTTCATTGGTATTTTTTTCGTCAATGATTGAACGCTCTTTCTTGAAAAATTCGATTATCGACATTTTTATTGATTTTTGAGAAAACGATCGATTGGCGAAAAAATGCTGTTGATTAGGGACTCGGACATTATACTTGCTGTTTAGGCCTCGAGGCCTAAACTTCTCGAATAAGCCAGAAAAAGGCCAAAGCAGA
>JAPDOI010000611.1:252500-352719 GCA_029168955.1 Aplectana chamaeleonis | reverse complement strand
TGCCATTTATGGTGTTCCAGACTGTCGTTTTCGAAACACTGAGCGATAATTCAGACTTAATCTGGTTCAGCGACAGTGTGCTGTTGGAGCAGAGCCGAATAATTCTCCGCGAATCTTGATTGCTGATCTTCTTCGGCCGTCCAGTACGTTTTGCAGTACCGTAGGAATCTGGATCTCGCAGGAACTGGTTGATACAGTTGACAGATCTTCCGAGCTGGGTAGCGATTCGACGTTGGCTCAACCCGGCAACGCTGAGCGCACGAATTTGAGCTTGTTCAGCAGCAGTTAGAGCAGTACCACGAGCCATTTTAGGAATAAAGATATCACATGTACTCATCTTGAGTTTATGTAGCGAACTTGCAACGGGAAATTTTGTTTGGATTAAAAAATCTGAATTTTCGAAGGGTGTCCCTATACTTTCTGAACGGCGAAAAATTCTAAAAGTTGAGATAAAATCTTACAAAATTTCACAATTGTTATATAAATAATCAAACACAGGTTTTCCATGATGCTGAATTCATTGATGAACAGTATTGATCACCAAACACAAAGTTTTATTGGAAACCTCGATTTTCGGGGGTGTCCCTATACTTTCTGAACGCACTGTATATTGTACTGGTGAAGCTTTCAGCGGACCACGATGTTCATGGTCGAGTCTAGAATAGGTCAATACATTGACCATAAATAGGTTTAGAAATTCCTTCATGCGGTGGACAAATCGATTTTCGAAGAGAGTGTCCCACCGGTGGGACACGCGGTCGTGAATGGGTTAATGGCAATAAGTACAACAGCAAAGTTCATGGTATTCTTCCTGGGGCTGTGTGTGTGTGTGATTTGGCTTTTGGTGCAGTGAAGACGGGACCCACTTTTTTCAGTTTCCTTTTATTTGGAGGAACTGGGATTTCTCGTTTGGCAAGGATGTCACATACCACGAACGAAATATCAAAGCTTAGCCCTGAGGTGGGACTGTGCCAAGGATCAGCGTCAGGGCTGTGGCGGTGACATAGAAAAAGGGGCAGAGTTTCCACAGCATATCCCGCCCTGGTCTCTGCCAGGGTCAAGCAACCCGTTGGAAAAACTGCGATCATGGTTGCGATCCCCCCTCCAGCGATGCCAAAAGTGGCGAACCTCCCTCCACCCTGGCCGCTCTCATTATGCTTTTTTCCCCGCCCACTTTTTTCCATAGATATGGAACATTTTGGGCTGATTATGTTTAATCGACTTCTTTCATTTTATTTTTTCTATTCAGGTCAGTGATATTTGTGGAGGTTTCGACCTTAGTGCCACAAAAAATTAAAAACAAAACTTTTTATTTAACAATATTCTCTTCATCCAGCAAACGATCAACTACTATTTGAAAAATAGGATTTGAAAATTCTCCACCGTCTTTGAAAAGTGACTGCTTGCGGTAGCTAGGAATTGAAACAAATTTATAGAAATATTGTACTTCGAAATGTTGTACACAATTAAAATCGTTTTTCTGTTTCATCGTCTATCTCGAAAACGGCCCAATGCCGATTCCAATGATGTTTCTGAAATCGTACAAGACCTTCTAGAAACAGAGTTATGGTCCCTCAAAAATTGAGCAAAGAAAACATGGTGAACGAGTTGTCCGAGGCTTGTAACTTCCATCTTTTGGAGCCGATGTATACGAGCTGACCTGAGTGAAGAGAGAAGTTGAGAATCAAGGGAAGAACGGGGCTAATGATTGGAAATCATCGCTCATCCCACGATCTCGAGCATTCATTTGTTCACGTCAGTGGGCGTGTGTTGCGCTTTGGGGTTTGCCTTGCGCTCGAAGTGGCAAGGTGCAGGGCCCCAGTAGGGATGAGCAGGACGTCATGGAATGTGTGTAGGACCTTAGTAAAAGTGTGCAGGACATCAAGGGACGTGCGTATGACCTCAGTTTAATGTTCAGGACTTCGTATGCAAGCCATGACTCCGAATCAACAAGAACGATAGTTAAGTGCGCCAGAACAGGGCTACCGTAATCCCATTCGAGTTGGCTCTAAAATTTTGACTCCAAATAAGTTCTGACTCCGAATTCGCTATATCTTCACCACCGGTGGTGCGGTTTTCCTGCTTTGTAATCCTCGCAGAACCTCAACTGCAGGCCTTTGGAGATTAACGGTGTGTGAATGAAGACACACCGCTCTTTACTTCTTTTATACTTTACCCTTGATCAATTGGGTTTCATCAAATTTGTTTCCGAGGGCCGAATAACATCATTCCTAAGATTACGGTATTCCTCTTCTGGCGCACTTAACTATCGTTCTTGTTCCGAATCAGACCCCAGGGCCGGAGTGCAGACGAGCCACATCAGCATGAACCGGTGACGTTTGGCTAAAAGTGGCTGACCCTGGGTCTATCCTAGACGTGGTGGGGCCACCCAAGATAAACTCATAGATATGACGAAAGACTCTGATAAAAGATGCCCTATACTGCGCTATCAATCATTGTTTTTATAAGAGCTCTATGGAAATACTTCGACTGGTAGCCTTACTAATCGCTGGTTCATTTCATTTCTGTCTTAAGGCTCATTCATGGCAGGTCGCTTCGACTAGTCGCGTGGCACTGCCAACAGTTGGCAAATCCCATCGCGCTAACAGACCTTGTGGTACGAGCCGCATTTGTTTGGAACAGTTTGCAGTTTCAGTCGCGATCGCCGAGCGGCTAGGGTATTTCATATAGCTTGTCGAAGCGATTCTTGCTTGATTTCCAGGTCGCTTCGACTAATCGCGTCGCTTCCATGATGGAAGTGATTCGTCTAGTCGAAGCGACTAGTCCGCAATCTTTCGTCACAACCTTGCGTATGTGGCGCGAAATCGCAGACGTCACAGTTCACCCGTATAAAATAAGGTATGCGAAAGGCAAAAAACTAGTATTCATCATACATTAACGATGAGAGAGATGAGAAAATATTATGAGGATACTGAGAAATCACATTTCATGCAGAGCTTGTAGCAATTAGTAACTTTAGTCGTAGTTTTAAGTTTTTGCTCTAGCAAACTCCACCCCATCGTTTTTTGGAACCATTATTTGTTTGAGAACTGTGCAAAACTCTTTTTTAGAAGGCTGTAAGGTCAACAATGTCACAAAAATAAGTAGAAATGCCGAGAAAAAATGCTTTTTTCATTCCTGCAGCGCGTTCCGCTATTGTCCGTCTATTTCACGCGAAAATATGCCCGCCCGAACGATTTGAAATCGGAGGACGGAGCGATTTCAAATCGTTCGGGCGGGGCCTGGTTCATGCGTCAGACTGAACCAAAAACGGAAACCACATGAAAGCTACATCTGCATTCACCTTCACTTGACCTAAGGTTTAATGCATGCTTCCTTCACGACATGCCAAAATGACGTTCATTAGGAGCACATTTACGACCTTCCAAACTAAAGTACAATGGGAGCACGTTTTGTGAAATTGAAAAGAAGAGCACGTTTAGTATGATGACAACACGTGTAAGGTGGAGACTATTACGTAATTTAAAACGCCAGTTCAACACGGTTGTGTAACCGGCTTGCCTGAATCATTGGAGGAACGTTTCGTTTCCCACCCTACGCGCTTCACTAAGCTTATGCTCACTAAGAGCTCGAGTATTTCAGTGCTTCCACCACTGCGCACAGCTGTTCTCAAACACCCCAGAATTTGAGACACGCTTAAAATCACCCTCAAGTCATGTACGAGGCCTCTGTCATAGTCGGCCGAAAATCGGCCATCCTAGTCCCACTCTGAGTCGATAGGTATGAGAAGCACGCAAAACGGGAAGAAATGAAGTGATAAAAATTATCCTCGGATGATAAAATCGCCCTATGGTGTGATAAAATTTGGATTCAACTGATAAACCTGTATCGAATGATAAAAATCCAATCTGATACGTCCAAGGACGGCATATAGAAGGTTGAATTGTATCAGTTGAGGATGATTTTTGTCACTTCATTTCTTCCTGTTCTGGGTGCGTCTCATACATATGTACATATCGACCGGGTGGGACTAGGACGGCCAGTTTTCGGTCGACTATGACGGGGGCCTAACAAGAGAAGTATGCAAAGCGTAGGTCGGATCTGCCAGAACGACTAGTACCTTTAGTACCTCTTGTGACTCAATAGTAAAACTGCGCAGTTTCCCGCCCGGAGCTGCAGGTGCGAAGAAGTTAAAAGCTTGAAAAGGTGTTTTTTGTGCTTTTCTACCTTCCAAAAAGCGCATTAAACTTCGGAAAATTCGGAAACCGACCTAACAAATGTGTTCAGCGCCCAAAACTACCCTCCCTGAGCAAAGGTTGGCCAAGGCACATTTTCCATATTTTGTGCAGACTGACAAATGTTTTGGACCTGTACGGATTTTCGGTTGGGCGTTTTTTAAAAAGTTTGTTCGAATGAGGCTGTCCAATTGAAAGGTCGGCGTGGTGTGTCGAGAGGCCGTCATGGAGGCATATTTCGGACGTACCTTCCTACTTCTCCGAACAGCTAACTTGATTTTTATTCTCTATTTGTCTGATTATCCTCTTAATTAATTTACATGTCTTCTGATCATGGTGGTCGAGGTATGTGTCGAGCGGCGGTCAGCCTGCGACCGCCGCTCGACACATACGCCGACCTCGTGATCGGACGGGTTCACCTGAAACGGAGCCTTATACCAATTAGAGGGCTCTTAAAGCGCAGTTTTTACGATTAAAATTGTTTTTCTGTTTTTCCGCTCATCTTGAAAAAACGACCCCATGCTGATCTCCAACGATGTCTCTGAAATCGTACAAGACCTTCTGGGAACGGAGTTATGGTTCCTCAAAGATTGAGCTAAGGGAACATGCGGTGGACGAGTTGTCCGAGGCTTGTAATTTCCGTCTTTTGCAGCCGATCTATGCGAGCTGACATGAGTATAGAGAGAAGCTGAGAATGAAGGGAAGAACGATGCTACGATTGTAAATCATTGCTCATCTCACGATCTCGGAGCATTCATTTGTTTACGCCGGTGGGCGCGTGTTATGCTTTTAGTTTTCTCTTGCGCCTGAAGTGGCAACTTCGGGCTCTTTTTGAACTCTTCCTGGCCTGTTTTAATGCGTTCTTTCGACGTCAACGTTTCAGTATGCCCCTCCACTATCCATTTCTAATGGAAACTGAAACACATTTTTTATCGTGAACACTGCCTTTAAAGCGTTTTATAAAAATGTTCCAGATTTGACCTAAAATTCTCCCAGGGTAGTTTTTTCGGGGCGCTGACTACGAATCTGTGGTTTACTAGTCGATTTTCCAAAGTTTTAGGCTAATTTCGTCTGAAGCTTTCTCAACCGGGGAAAATTTCGAGGAAAAACGCCACTTTCGAGATTTCCGGATTTCTACGATAGATGTGAGACTCAAATTATTTCTCAGGGATTACTTAAAGTGCTGAACACGAATCTGAAGTTCGTTTATCGTTTTTTTCAGCAGATTACGGTAGATTACGGTGGTATATACGGTATTGTGGCTGGGTAACCAGATTTCACCCAAAATTTGTATTGGGGTTTTTCGTGGTGGAGAAACTAACTTAGCGTCCGTTTGAATATTTTCAAAATACCAAGGTGGGTTTTGCCCTCTAAGGTCCTGGTCATAGTTGGAGGAGCCGACGTATCCAGCCCGGTCGATACACACAGAAAGCATTGGAAATGGGAAGTAAAACTCATCCGGTGTTTCTCGTCGACACTTACACTCTAACAACACCCGCCGACACCAGCTCGGTCGAAACTTATGAAGAATGGCACGTGCGTGGCCAGGTTGAGAAAATCAAATCGGTGTATCCCTCCAACACCCCCAACACCCGCCAACACCCACCAATCGATCCGTATGATTAAAATGATGGAGCAGGTTGAGAAAATCACCCGGGTGTATCTTTGATTTTGTCGATATCCACGTAATGCGTGGATGACAGGGGATGAGAAAAACGCCGGGTAGGCGGGCTGATGATAAAACATTGCGTATCACTAGGTGTTTAGCCTTACTGCTACCTCTGTTTCTTGACTATGCTCTCCTTCACTATTTCTCTGAATGTGCAATCCTGTTGGCTACTATACATTGGATCCGACCCGTTTTGGAAAACTGAGAAAGTTGTTTTCTTCCTTCAACACCAAACCAATGCCTGGAGAAAAAATTCGTTTTCTAATCTGAAACTCATTATCATAACATTTCTAAAAGTTTGGGTTTCCTGGCAAAAGAAATGACGGCAATGTTATAACTTTCAAGAAATCAAAAGTGCTGAAAAAATTTTAAAAACGCCTTGAAATACCTTTTGTAATGATTTGGCGTGGGTCAAAATAACCACAAGTAATGAAAAACTGGAAATGTAGTGAAATGATTAACATCGACGATTATCAGTCGTAGCTGGCAACGTTGAGGCACTGAGAGACGAAGTATAGGATTTTACACGCTTCCTCCGTTAAACTTATCAAAGCCGAATCAAGCGCGCATCGTATTTGAGTGTTACGTTCACATAGCTTGACCCATGCTGGATTTCCGTATTACGGCTTCAATAAAATGTTTTACTTAGGTTTCTGTTGCGCGCTTGATTTAGCTTTTGATAAATTTAGCGGAAAAGCTTGTAATTCCTATAATTCGTCTCTCACTACTTATAAAAGTTGGCCTACGACTGACCGCCAAATCCGATGTTAGTCATTTCACTACATTTCCCAGTTTTTTCATTACTTGTGGTTATTTTGCGCCAAATCATTTTTAAAGATATTTTCAAGACGTTTTTGAAATTTTTTCAATCCTTCTTTGATTTCTTGAAATTATAATGCATTGCTAAATCATTACTTTCGCCAGGAAGCTAAACTTTTAGAAATTTCATATATTTTTCCCAAAGGTTCCCTTTTGACCTGATTTTTGTTTATCGATTTCCATTTTGGCAGGTGAAACCTCTTATGACAGCTTTCGCCTTCCGTAAATAATGAAATTGGTAATGAATCGGTGTTGTTTCAGAACCATAACTCCAAAAATTGGGGACCTGCAACCATAAAAACGACCCTCGCTTTCTCCACCAGGGGCCTGCACACTTTCTACGCCAGGCATGCTGCGCACTCCCACTGGGGGCCCGCACACTTTCTACGGCTTATGTCCTGCGCACCCCTTACCGGGTCCCTTAACACCCCTACGGTGTCCCGCGCACTCCCACTGGGGTCCCGCACACTTTCTACGGCAAGTCCTGCGCACTTCCCACCGGTGACGCCCGCACACTTTCTGCGGCGCGTCCTGCGCACTCCCAGTGGAGTTACCGCACCCTTTCTACGGCGTCCTCAAGTGCACACCCACTGGGGTCCCGCACACCTTCTACGGCGTCCTGCGCACATTCCCATTGGGGGCCCGCACACTTTCTACAGCGTCCTGCGCACTCCCATCTGGGGCTCACACGCTTTCTACGGCGTCCCTGCGCACTCCCATTGAGGGGTCCCGCACACTTTCTACGGCGTCCTGCGCGCACTCCCACTGGGGTCGCGCACACCTTCTACAACGTCCTGCGCATTCCCACTGGGAGTACCACACACTTTCCTACGGCGTCCTGCGCCCCCTCCCATTAAGGGCCCGCACACTTTCTTGCGGCGTCCTGTGCACTCCCATTGGGGTACCGTACACTTTCTACGGCGTTCTGCTGCTACTCCCGCGAGGTTACCGCACCTTTCTACGGCGTCCTACGCTCCTCCCATTGGGGGCCCGCACTTTCTACGGCGTGCTGCACCTCCTACTGAGAGTCCCGCACACCTTCTACGGTGTCCCTGCGCACTCCCACTGGGGTCCCGCACACTTTCTGCGGCATCATGCGCACTCCCATTGAAGACGCACGCACTTTCTACGGCGTCCTGCGCACTCCCGTGGGAGCTTCCGCACACTTTCTACGGCGTCCTGCACGCACCTCCCACTGGGATCCACTGCCGCCACTTTCTACGGCGTCCTGCGCACTTCCCATTGGGGTCCCGCACACTTTCTACGGCGTCCTGCGCACTCCCGTCAGGGAGCCCGCACGCACTTTCTACGGCGTCCTGCGCACTTCCACTGGGAGTCCCGCACACTTTCTGCTGGCGTCCTGCGCTCTCCACGTGGGAGCCACGCACACTTTCTGCGGCGTCCTGCGCACTCCCACTGGGGTGGTCCCGCACACTTTCTACGGACGTCTGCACTGCGCACTCCACACTGGGGTCCGCACACTTTCTACGGCATCCTGCCTCCATTGGGTCCCGCACACTTTCTACGGCACGTCCTGCGCACTCCTACTGGGAGCCCGCACACCTTCTACGGCGTCCTGCGCACTCCCACTGGGGTCCCGCACACTTTCTACGGCGTCCTGCGCACTCCCACTGGGAGTCCCGCACACTTTCTACGGCGTCCTGCGCACTTCCAACTGGGGCCCGCACACTTTCTACGGCGTCCTGCGCACTCCCACTGGGGTCCCGCACACTTTCCTACGGCGTCCTGCGCACTCCCACTGGGGTCCCGCACACTTTCTACGGCGTCCTGCGCACTCCCATTGGGGGCCCGCACACTTTCTACGGCGTCCTGCGCTCCCACTGGGGTCCCGCACACTTTCTACGGCGTCCTGCGCACTCCCACTGGGGGCCCGCACACTTTCTACGGCGTCCTGCGCACTCCCACTGGGGTCCCGCACACTTTCTACGGCGTCCTGCGCACTCCCACTGGGGTCCCGCACACTTTCTACGGCGTCCTGCGCACTCCCGTGGGGGCCCGCACGCTTTCTACTGGCGTCCTGCGCACTCCCACTGGGGTCCCGCACACCTTCTACGGCGTCCTGCGCACTCCCACTGGGGTCCGCACACCTTCTACGGCGTCCAGCGCACTCCCATTGAGGTCCCGGGCACACTTTCTACGGCGTCCTGCGCACTCTCCCACTGGGAGCCCGCACACTTTCTACGGCGTCCTGCGCACTCCCACTGGGGTCCCGCACACTTTCTACGGCGTCCTGCGCACTCCCACTGGGGTCCGCACACTTTCTACGGCGTCCTGCGCACTCCCATTGGGGACCCGCACACTTTCTACGGCGACATGCGCACTCCCACCGGGGTCCCGCACACCTTCTGCGGCGTCCTGCGCATTCCCACTGTGGTCCCGCACACTTTCTACGGCGTCCTGTGCACTCCCATTGAGAGCCCGCACACTTTCTACGGCGTCCTGCGCACTCCCACTGGGGTCCCGCACACTTTCTACGGCGTCCTGCGCTCTCCCATTGGGGGCCCGCACACTTTATACGGCGTCCTGCGCACTCCCACTGGGGTCCGCACACTTTCTACGGCGTCCTGCGCACTCCCACTGGGGTCCCGCACACTTTCTACGGCGTCCTGCGCACTCCCACTGGGGTCCCCGCACACTTTCTACGGCGTCCTGCGCACTCCCATTGGGAGTCCCGCACACTTTCTACGGCGTCCTGCACTCCCACTGGGGTCCCCGCACACTTTCTACGGCGTCCTGCGCACTCCCATTGGGGTCCCGCACACTTTCTACGGCGTCCTGCGCACTCCCACTGGGGTCCCGCACACTTTCTACGGCGTCCTGCGCATTCCCACTGGGGTCCCGCACACTTTCTACGGCGTCCTGCGCACCCCACTGGGGTCCCGCACACTTTCTACGGCGTCCTGCGCACTCCCACTGGGGCCCGGCACACTTTCTACGGCGTCCTGCGCACTCCCACCGGGGTCCCGCACACTTTCTACGGCGTCCTGCGCTCTCCCATTGGGGCCCGCACACTTTCTACGGCGTCCTGCGCACTCCACTGGGGTCCCGCACACTTTCTACGGCGTCCTGCGCACTCCCACTGGGGTCCCGCACACTTTCTACGGCGTCCTGCGCACTCCTACTGGGGTCCCGCACACTTTCTACGGCGTCCTGCGCATTTCTACTGGGGTCCCGCACACCTTCTACGGCGTCCTGCGCACTCCTCCACTGAGGTCCCGCATACTTTCTACGGCGTCCTGCGCACTCCTATTGGGAGCCCGCACACTTTCTACGGCGTCCTGCGCACTCCCATTGAGAGCCCGCACACTTTCTACGGCGTCCTGCGCACTCCCACTGGGGTCCCGCACACTTTCTACGGCGTCCTGCGCTCTCCCATTGGGGGCCCGCACACTTTCTACGGCGTCCTGCGCACTCCTACTGGGGTCCCGCACACCTTCTACGGCCTCCTGCGCACTCCCATTGGGAGCCCGCACACTTTCTACGGCGTCCTGCGCACCCCCATTGAGAGCCGGCACACCTTCTACGGCGTCAAGCGCACTCCCACTGGGGTCCCGCACACCTTCTACGGCGTCCAGCGCACTCCCACTGGGGTCCCGCACAATTTCTACGGCGTCCTGCGCACTCCCACTGGGGTCCCGCACACTTTCTACGGCGTCCTGCGCACTCCTACTGGGGTCCCGCACACTTTCTACGGCGTCCTGCCCCCTCCCCCTGGGGTCCCCCCCACTTTCTAGCACCAGCGTCCTGCGCACCTCCATTGGGTCCCGCACACTTTCTACGGCGTCCTGCGCACCTCCCATCTGGGTTACCGCACACTTTCTACGGCGTCCTGCGCACTCCTACTGGGGTCCCGCACACTTTCTACGGCGTCCTGCGCACTCCCACTGGGGTCCCGCACACTTTACGGCGTCCTGCGCACTCCCACTGGGGTCCCGCACACTTTCTGCGGCGTCCTGCGCACTCCCATTGGGAGCCCGCTCACTTTCTACGGCGTCCTGCGCACTCCCACTGGGGTCCCGCATACTTTCTACGGCGTCCTGCGCACTCCCACTGGGGTCCCGCACACTTTCTACGGCGTCCTGCGCTCTCCCATTGGGGGCCCGCACACTTTCTACGGCGTCCTGCGCACTCCTACTGGGGTCCCGCACACTTTCTACGGCGTCCTGCGCACTCCTACTGGGGTCCCGCACACCTTCTACAGTGTCCTGCGCACTCCCACTGGGGTCCCGCACACTTTCTACGGCATCCTGCGCACTCCTACTGGGGTCCCGCACACTTTCTACGGCGTCCTGCGCACTCCCATTGAGAGCCCGCACACTTTCTACGACGTCCTGCGCACTCCCACTGGGGTCCTGCACACTTTCTACGGCGTCCTGCGCACTCCCACTGGGGTCCCGCACACCTTCTACGGCGTCCTGCGCACTGCCACTGGGGTCCCGCACACTTTCTACAACGTCCTGCGCACTCCCATTGGGGGCCCGCACACTTTCTATGGCGTCCTGCGCACTCCCACTGGTGTCCCGAACACTATCTACGTCATCCTGCGCACTCCCTCTGTGGTCCCGCACACTTTCTACGGCGTCCTGCCCACTCCCACTGGGGTCTCCGCACACTTTCTACGGCGTCCTGCGCACTCCCATTGAGGAGCCCGCACACTTTCTACGGCGTCCTGCGCACTCCCACTGGGGCGTCCTGCACACCTTCTTGCACACTTTACGGCGTCCTGCGCACTCCCATTGGGAGTCCCGCACACTTTCTACGGCGTCCTGCGCACCCCACTGGGGTCCCGCACACTTCTACGGCGTCCTCTGCGCACTCCCATTGGAGAGCCCACACACTTTCTACGGCGTCTCTGCGCACTCCCACTGGGGTCCCGCACACCTTCTACGGCGTCCTGCGCACTCCCACTGGGGTCCGCACACGCACTTTCTACGGCGTCCTGCGCACTCCCACTGGGGTCCCGCACACTTTCTACGGCGTCCTGCGCACTCCAACCGGGGTCCCGCACACTTTCTACGGCGTCCTGCGCACTCCCACTGGGTGCCCGCCCACTTTCTACGGCGTCCTGCGCACTTCCATTGGGGGCCCGCACACTTTCTACGGCGTCCTGCGCACTTCCACTGGGGTCCCGCACACTTTCTACGGCGTCCTGCGCACTCCCATTGGGGGCCCGCACACTTTCTACGGCGTCCTGCGCACTCCCACTGGGGTCGCGCACACCTTCTACGGCGTCCTGCGCATTTCCACTGGGGTCCCGCACACTTTCTACGGCGTCCTGCGCACTCCCATTGGGGGCCCGCACACTTTCTACGGCGTCCTGTGCACTCCCACTGGGGTCCCGTACACTTTCTACGGCGTCCTGCGCACTCCCATTGGGGGCCCGCACACTTTCTACGGCGTCCTGCGCTCTCCCATTGGGGGCCCGCACACTTTCTACGGCGTCCTGCGCACTCCTACTGGGGTCCCGCACACCTTCTACGGTGTCCTGCGCACTCCCACTGGGGTCCCGCACACTTTCTACGGCATCCTGCGCACTCCCATTGAGAGCCCGCACACTTTCTACGGCGTCCTGCGCACTCCCATTGAGAGCCCGCACACTTTCTACGGCGTCCTGCGCCCTCCCACTGGGGTCCCGCACACCTTCTACGGCGTCCAGCGCACTCCCACTGGGGTCCCGCACACTTTCTACGGCGTCCTGCGCACTCCCATTGGGAGCCCGCACACTTTCTACGGCGTCCTGCGCACTCCCATTGGGAGCCCGCGCACTTTCTACGACGTCCTGCGCACTCCCACTGGGGTCCTGCACACTTTCTACGGCGTCCTGCGCACTTCCTTGTGGGGGCCCGCACACTTTCTACGGCGTCCTGCGCACTCCCATTGGGAGCCCGCGCACTTTCTACGGCGTCCTGCGCACTCCCACTGGGGTCCCGCACACTTTCTACGGCGTCCTGCGCACTCCAACTGGGGTCCCGCACACTTTCTACGGCGTCCTGCGCACTCCCACTGCGGTCCCGCCCACTTTTTACGGCGTACTGCGCACTCCCACTGGGGTCCCGCACACTTTCTACGGCGTCCTACGCACTTTCACTTGGGTCCCGCACATTTTCTTCGGCGTCCTGCGCACTTCCACTCGGGTCCCGCACACTTTCTACAGCGTCCTGCGCACTCCACTGGGGTCCTGCACACTTTCTACGGCGTCCTGCGCACTCCTACTGGGGTCCCGCACACTTTCTACGGCGTCTGCGCACTCCCATTGGGAGCCCGCACACTTTCTGCGGCTTTCTGCGGCGTCATGAGCACTCTCACTGGGGTTCCGTACAATTTCTACGGCGTCCTGCGCACTCCCATTGGGAGTCCGCACGCTTTCTAGGGCGTCCTGCGCACTCCCACTGGAGCCCGCACACCTTCTAAGGCGTCCTGCACACTTCCACTGGGGGCCCGCACACTTACTACGACGTCCTGCGCATTCCCAATTGGGGCACGCACACTTTCTACGGCGTCCTGCGCACTCCCATTGGGAGCCCGCACACTTTCTACGGCGTCCTGCGCACTCCCACTGGGGTCGCGCATACTTTCTATGGCGTCCTGCGCATTCCCACTGGGTTACCGCACAACTTCTACGGCGTCCTGCGCATTCCCACTGTGGTCCCGCACACTTTCTACGGCGTCCTGCGCACTCCCACTGGGGTCCCGCACACTTATTACGGCGTACTGCGCACTCCCACTGGGGTCCCGCACACTTTCTACGGCGTCCTGCGCACTCCCATTGAGAGCCCGCACACTTTCTACGGCGTCCTGCGCACTCCCACTGGGGTCCCGCACACTTTCTACGGCGTCCTGCGCACTCCCACTGGGGTCCCGCACACTTTCTACGGCGTCCTGCGCACTCCCACTGGGGGCCGCACACTTCTGGCGTCCTGCACACTTTCTACGGCGTCCTGCGCACTCACACTGGGGTCCCGTACACTTTCTACGGCGTCCTGCGCACTCCCATTGGGGGCCCGCACACTTTCTACGGCGTCCTGCGCTCTCCCATTGGGGGCCCGCACACTTTCTACGGCGTCCTGCGCACTCCCACTGGGGTCTCGCACAGTTTCTGCGGCGTTTTGCGCACTCCTACTGGGAACCCGTTCACATTCTACGGCATCCTGCGCACTCCCACTGGGGGCCCGCACACTTTCTGCGGCGTCTTGCGCACTCCCACTGGGGTCCCGCACACTTTCTACGGCGTCCTGTGCACTCCCATTGAGAGCCCGCACACTTTCTACGACGTCCTGCGCACTCCCACTGGGGTCCTGCACACTTTCTACGGCGTCCTGCGCACTCCCACTGGGGTCCCGCACACTTTCTACGGCGTCCTGCGCACTCCCATTGGGAGCCCGCACACTTTCTACGGCGTCCTGCGCACTCCTACTGGGGTCCCGCACACCTTCTACGGTGTCCTGCGCACTCCCACTGGGGTCCCGCACACTTTCTACGGCGTCCTGCGCACTCCCACTGGGGTCCCACACACTTTCTACGGCGTCCTGCGCACTCCCACTGGGGTTCCGCACACTTTCTACGGCGTCCTGCGCACTCCCATAGGGGACCCGCACACTTTCCACGGCGTCCTGCGCACTCCCACTGGGGTCCCGCACACTTTCTACGGCGTCCTGCGCACTCCCATTGGGGGCCCGCACACTTTCTACGACGTCCTGCGCACTCCAACTGGGGTCCCGCACACTTTCTACGGCGTCCTGCGCACTCCCATTGGGAGCCCGCACACTTTCTACGGCGTCCTGCGCACTCCCACTGGGGTCGCGCATACTTTCTATGGCGTCCTGCGCTTTCCCAGTGGGAGCCCGCTCACTTTCTATGGCGTCCTGCGCATTCCCATTGGGGCCCGCACACTTTCTACGGCGTCCTGCGCACTCCCCATTGGGGGCCCGCACACTTTCTACGGCGTCCTGCGCACTCCCACTGGAGTCCCGCACACTTTCTACGGCGTCCTGCGCACTCCCACTGGGGTCCCGCACACTTAATACGGCGTACTGCGCACTCCCACTGGGGTCCCGCACACTTTCTACGGCGTCCTGCGCACTCCAACTGGGGTCCCGCACACTTTCTACGGCGTCCTGCGCACTCCCACTGGGGTCCGCACACACTTTCTACGGCGTCCTGCGCACTCCCATTGGGGTCCCGCACACTTTCTACGGCGTCCTGCGCACTCCCATTGGGGGCCCGCACACTTTCTACGGCGTACTGCGCGTCCCACTGGGGTCCCGCACACTTTCTACGGCGTACTGCGCACTCCCACTGGGGTCCCGCACACATTCTACGGCGTCCTGAGCACTCCCATTGAGAGCCCGCACACTTTCTACGGCGTCCTGCGCACTCCCACTGGGGTCCCGCACACTTTCTACGGCGTCCTGCGCACTCCCACTGGGGTCCCGCACACTTTCTACGGCGTCCTGCGCACTCCCACTGGGGATCCCGCACACTTTCTACGGCGTCCTGCGCATTCCCACTGTGGCCCCGCACACTTTCTACGGCGTCCTGCGCACTCCCACTGGGGTCCCGCACACTTTCTACGGCGTCCTGCGCACTCCCATTGGGAGCCCGCACACTTTCTACGGCGTCCTGCGCACTCCCACTGGGGTCCCGCATACTTTCTATGGCGTCCTGCGCAGTACCACAGGGGTACCGCACAACCTCTACGGCGCCCTGCGCATTCCCACTGGGGTCCCGCACACTTTCTACGGTGTCCTGCGCACTCCACTGGGGTCCCGCACACTTTCTACGGCGCTCTGCGCACTCCCACTGAGGGCCCGCACACTTTCTATGGTGTCCTAGGCATCCCCACTGGGGTCCCGCACACTTTCTACGGCGTCCTGCGCACTCTCTACGGCGTTCTGCGCATTCCCGCTGAGGGCTTGCACACTTTCTATGGTGTCCTGCGCATTCCCACTGGGGTCCCGCACACTTTCTACGGCGTCCTGCGCACTCCCACTGGGGTCCCGCACACTTTCTACGGCGTCCTGCGCACTCCCACTGGGGTCCCGCACACTTTCTATGGTGCCCTGCGCATTCCCACTGGGGTCCCGCCCACTTTCAACGCCGTCCTGCGCACTCCCACTGGGGTCCCGCACACTTTCTACGGCGTCCTGCGCACTCCTACTGGGGTCCCGCACACTTTCTACGGCGTCCTGCGCACTCCCACTGGGGTCCCGCACACTTTCTACGGCGTCCTGCGCACTCCCACTGGGGTCCCGCACACTTTCTACGGCGTCCTGCGCCCTCCCAGTGGGGGCCCGCACACTTTCTACGGCATCCTGCGCACTCCCATTGGGGACCCGAACACTTTCTACGGCGTCCTGTGCACTCCCACTGGGGTCCCGTACACATTCTACGGCGTCCTGCGCACTCCCATAGGGGGCCCGCTCACTTTCTATGGCGTCCTGCGCATTCCCACTGGGTTACCGCACAACTTCTACGGCGTCCTGCGCATTCCCACTGTGGTCCCGCACACTTTCTACGGCGTCCTGTGCACTCCCATTGAGAGCCCGCACACTTTCTACGGCGTCCTGCGCACTCCCACTGGGGTCCCGCACACTTTCTACGGCGTTCTGCGCACCCCCTTTGGGGTAACACACACTTTCTGCGGCGTTCTGCGCACTCCCACTGGGGTAACACACACTTTCCACGGCGTCCTGCGCACTCCCATTGGGGTTCCGTACATTTTATACGGCCTCCTGCGCATTCCCACTGGGGTACCGCACACTTTCTACGGCGTCCTGCGCACTCCCATTCGGGTACGGCACACTTTCTACGGCGTCCTGCGCATCCCCACTGGAACCCGCACACTTTCTGCGGCGTCCTGCGCCCTCCCACTGGGGTCCCGCACACTTTCTACTGCGTCCTGCGCACTCCCACTGGGGTCCCGCACACTTTCTACGGCGTCCTGCGCACTCCCACTGGGGTCCCGCACACTTTCTACGGCGTCCTGCGCATTCCCACTGGGGCCCGCACACTTTCTACGGCGTCCTGCGCACCCCACTGGGGTCCCGCCCACTTTCTACCCCCTCCTGCGCCCTCCCACTGTGGTCCCGCACACTTTCTACGGCGTCCTGCCCACTCCCACTGGGGTCCCGCACACCTTCTACGGCGTCCTGCGCACTCTCACTGTGGTCCCGCACACTTTCTACGGCCTCCTGCGCACTCCCACTGGCTTACCGCACACTTTCTGCGGCATCCTGCGCATTCCCACTGGGGTCCCGCACACCTTCTACGGCGTCCTGCGCATTCCCACTGAGGGTTCGCACACTTCATATGGTGTCCTTCGCATTCCCACTGGGGTCCCGCACACTTTCTACGGCGTCCTGCGCACTCCCACTTGGTCACCTCACACTTTCTACGGCGTTCTGCGCACTCCCACTGGCTTACCGCACACTTTCTGCGGCGTCCTGCACTCCATTGAGGTCCCGCACTTTCTGCGGCGTGCTGCACCCCACTGTGGTCCCGCACACTTTCTACGGCGTCCTGCGCACTCCCACTGGTGGTCACGCACACTTTCTACGGCGTCCTGCGCCTCCGCATTGGGTCCCGCACACTTTCTACGGCGTCCTGCGCGCACTCCACTGGGGTCCCGCACACTTTCTACGGCGTCCTGCGCATTCCCACTGGGTCACACTTTCTACGGCGTCCTGCGCACTCCCACTGGGGTCCCGCACACTTTCTACGGCGTCCCTGCGCACTCCCAATGGGGTCCCGCACACTTTCTACGGCGTCCTGCGCACTCCCACTGGGGTCCCGCACACTTTACGGCGTCCTGCGCACTCCCACTGGGGCCCGCACACTTTCTACGGCGTCCTGCGCACTCCCACTGGGGTCCCGCACACTTTCTACGGCGTCCTGCGCACTCCCATTGGGGTCCCGCACACTTTCTACGGCGTCCTGCGCACTCCCCACTGGGGTCCACACACTTTCTACGGCGTCCTGCGCACTCCCACTGGGGTCCCGCACACTTTCTACGGCGTCCTGCGCACTCCTATTGGGGTCCACCGCTTTCTACGGCGTCACGCACTCCCACTGGGGTCCCGCACACTTTCTACGGCGTCCTGCGCACTCCCACTGGGGTACCGCACACCTTCTACGGCGTCCTGCGCACTCCCACTGGGGTCCCGCACACTTTCTACGGCGTCCTGCGCACTCCCACTGTGGGTCCCGCACACTTTCTACGGCGTCCTGCGCACTCCCACTGGGGTCCCGCACACTTTCTACGGCGTCCTGCGCGCACCTACTGAGAGCCCGCACACTTTCTACGGCGTCCTGCGCACTCCCACTGGGGTCCGCACACTTTCTATCGGCGTCCTGCGCATTCCCACTGGGGTCCCGCACACTTTCTACGGCGTCCTGCGCACTCCCCTGGGAGTCCGCACACTTTCTACGGCGTCCTGCGCACTCTCCCACTGGGGTCCCGCACACTTTCTACGGCGTCCTGCGCACTCCCACTGGGGTCCCGCACACTCTATGCGGCGTCCTGCGCACTCCCACTGGGGTCCCGCACACTTTCTACGGCGTCCTGCGCACTCCATTCAGGGCCCGCAGACTTTCTACGACGTCCTGCGCACTCCCACTGGTGTCCCGCACACTTCCGACGGCATCCTGCGCACTCCCATTGGGGTCCCGGACACTTTCTACGGCGTCCTGCGCATTCCCACTGGGTCACCGCACACCTTCTACGGCGTCCTGCGCAGTCCCAGTAGAGCCACCCACTTTCTACGGCGTCCTGCGCACTCCCACTGGGTCCCGCACACTTTGCGGCGTCCTGCACTCCACTGGGGTCCCTGCACACACTTGCTACGGCGTCCTGCGCACTCCACTGGGGTCCCGCACACTTTCTACGACGTCTCGCGCACTCCCAGTGGGGTCCCGTACACTTCCGGCGTCCTGCGCACTCCCATTGGGGTCCCGCACACTTTCTATGCGGCGTCCTGCGCACTCCCACTGGGGTCCCGCACACTTTCTACGGCGTCCTGCACTCCCATTGGGAGCCCGCACACTTTCTGACGGCGTCCTGCGCACTCCCACTGGGGTCCACGCACACTTTCTACGGCGTCCTGCGCACTCCCATTGAGGGCCCGGCACACTTTCTACGGCGTCCTGTGCACTCCCAATGGGGGTCCCGCACACCGTATACGGCGTCTCTTGCGCACTCCCACTGGGGTCCCGCACTCTGCATGGCGTCTACGGCGCTCCCACTGGGGTCCCGCACACTTTCTACGGCGTCCTGCGCACTCCCACTGGGGTCCCGCACACTTTCTACGGCGTCCTGCGCACTCCCACTGGGGTCCCGCACACTTTCTACGGCGTCCTGTGCACTCCCAATGGGGTCCCGCACACCTTATACGGCGTCTTGCGCACTCCCACTGGGGTCCCGCACACATTCTACGGCGTCCTGCGCACTCCCATTGGGGGCCCGCACACTTTCTACGGCGTCCTGCGCACTCCCACTGGGGTCCCGCACACTTTCTACTGCGTCCTGCGCACTCCCACTGGGGTCCCGCACACTTTCTACGGCGTCCTGCGCACTCCCAATGGGGTCCCGCACACCTCATACGGCGTCTTGGGCACTCCCATTGGGGGCCCGCACACTTTCTACGGCGTCCTGCGCACTCCCAATGGGGTTCCGCACACCTTATACGGCGTCTTGCGCACTCCCACTGGGGTCCCGCACTTTTTCTACGGCGCTACCACTGGGGTCCCGCACACTTTCTACGGCGTCCTGCGCACTCCCACTGGGGTCCCGCACACTTTCTACGGCGTCCTGCGCACTCCCACTGGGGTACCGCACACTTTCTACGGCGTCCTGCGCACTCCCAATGGGGCCCCCGGCATCTTATGACGGCGTCTTGCGCACTCCCACTGGGGTCCGCACATTCTACGGCGTCCTGCGCACTCCCATTGGGGGAGCCCGCACACTTTCTTACGGCGTCCTGCGCACACCCACTGGGGTCCCCGCAACACTTTCTATGGTGTCCTGCGCACTCCCATTGGGGTCCCGCTCACTTTCTACGGCCATGTCCTGCGCACTCCCAATGGGGTCCCGCACTTGCACCTTCTACGGCGTCTTGGGCACTCCCACTGGGGTCCCGCACACTTTCTACGGCGTCTCCCGCATTCCCACTTGTAGTCCCGCACACTTACGGCGTCCTGCGCACTCCCACTGGGTTACCGCACACCTTTACGGCGTCCTGCGCTCTCCCATTGGGGGCCTGCACACCTTTCTATGGCGTCCTGCGGCTTCCCACTGGGTTACCGCACCCTTTCTACGGCGTCCTGCGCATCCCGGCCGGGAGCCCATGGCTGGCACGTCCTGCGCACTCCCCACCAGGGTCCCATTGTGGTCCGCACACACTTTCTCCGGCGTCCTGCGCGCACTCCCAATGGGGTCCCGGCACACTTTCTACGGCGTCCTGCGCAGCCTCCCACTGTGGTCCCGCACACTTCCTACGACAACATACGCTTTCCCACTGGTGGCCCTGCACACTTTCTGCGGCGTCCTGCGCATTCCACTGGGTTACCGCACACCTTCTACGGCGTCCTGCGCGTTCACCCATTGTGGTCCCGCACACTTTCTACGGCGTCCTGCGCATTCATCACTGTGGTCCCGCACACTTTCTACGGCGTCCTGCGCACTCCCACTGGGGTCCCACCACACTTTCTACGGCGTCCTGCGCACTCCCATTGGGGTCCCGCACACCTTCATATTGTGGCGTCCTTGCGCACTCCTCACTGGGGTCTGCACACTTTTGCGGCGTCCTGCGCATTTCCCCTGATAGTCCGCACACTTTCTACGGCGTCCTGCGCATTCCACTTAGCGGTCCCGCACTTTCTAGCACTTTCTATGGCGTCCTGCGTATTCCCACTGGGTTGCGCACCCCTCCTACGGCGTCCTGCGCATTCCATTGTGGTCCCGCACAACTCCGCCATTGCCGGTCCCAAGCCGGATGAGAAAGGAGGAGGGTTGGCCCCAGTACTACCGACGGGCTGGAAAACTTAGGTGGTAACCATGGAAAGTCTCTTAGGGGAAACAACAGAAGAAGCTACCGCATCCCGGGGCAGCTTCGATGCGCCAACACTAGGGATCCAGGGTTGTTGGTGAGAAGAAGAATACTACTGGCAAGATGGAGGGACGACTGGTGACACCTAAGAGGAGCTGAGGATTGGAGCATGGAATGTGCGAACTGGGACACTGCGTCGGTCAGAAAGAGATAATAACCCAAGAGGTTGTCAAGGTCCAACATATCGAGTTGCTGCACTTTCGAGCTGAGGATGAGCGGATACATGGAACGGTGCCCATTCAGGTTGCCGGAGAGTAGCGAAAGATGGTGCTGTCTTTATTCCGGTGAGGACGGACATCGCAATGGTGTTGGATTTATGCTAGGCAGTCAGCGCGGCTGGGAAGCGTTGTTTCATTCGAGGCCGATTTCTTGGCGGGATCGCTGTTTCTTGTTTTGAGCGGAACAATCAAGACCCGTAATGTCGTGCATCCATCTATGCACCAACGGAGCCAATTGGTTCTGACGTTGACAAAGGACAGGATTCTACACCCAACTCCAGACGACGTGCTGGAAGACGCACACTATCCCCGAAAACCGATGTCACCATTGTAGCGGGTGACTTCCGCTTCCGCAAGTCAGTCGGTAGTGACAAGAACGGGCTGGGAAGGAGTGTTAGAGCATGGGTTCAGCGTGGGCGAAATAAACGATAATGGACTACGCCTGCTTTCGTTCGCAGCGTTCACGCTTGAGCTTTGCCATCGGTAACAGTCAATTCCGGCACCCCAAGAAGCATCAGGTTAACATGGAGGAATCCAACTGGACCGAGATGCTTGGCCACCTTGGACTACGTGCGTGATGAAACTCACGTTTTAGATCATCGACGCTGAAGATGTTCCAACGAGAGGCCATGAAGAGAGGCCTGATGATTGTGGATTCGACCATTATCTCTTGCGTGCTGTAATGCAGCTTACCGCTTACGACGACCTAGGCGTGAGAGCCCCCTAGAAAGAAACTTGACTGGTCACGCCGGGTGGCGCCAGGAACAAAGAAACATTTTCAACTCAGCGCTGTCGAATCGGTTCGCGTGGTTCTGGAAGACGCCTTGTCTGCAACGGACGAGCTACGAGAAGCCAGACAGTTGAAGTCGCTCTTGAATGCGCAGAGCCTCTCTGCCGCTGTTATTCGCCGGCAGACGCAGCCTTGGATATCAGGACGATTCTCTCCGTCTCGTGGACGAACGGAAGCGAAGTGAAATTAACGGACTTCGGACGGTATCGGCAATGATTTGTCAGGAGCTTCGTCGAAAGTTGGAAGGAAGAGCGGGAGTCGTACTGGAATAAGGTAGCAGACGAAGTGGAGGAAGGATTGGAAGGAACGACTATCGCGCATTAATACAACACACTCAACCGTCTCAGAAAGAAGACCAAACCGCATGAGCGATTCCATCAGGAATACGGATGATTGCGGTCTTTTTGTGCCGATCAGCAGATGAGCGTCTGTTGCGATGGAAGGCAGTTCTTCAGTGAACTCTATACTCACGATGCGCCACAAGGTCCACTGGCCCAACCGATACTAGTCAGGTACCAGAGGAGACGGCGCGACTCCCGGAACCCACTGCGGAAGAAGTAAAGGCGGCAATCAAGTCGCTAAAGAATGGAGAAAGGCGTCGGTGTTGACAATGTCACTGCTACAGAAGTCGCCATCCAAGGCCAGGAGGAGGATGTTCTACTGCGTCAGTTGCATCAGTTAATCACGCGCGCATATGGCGGACAGAAGAGCGTGCCGTCTCTACCTGGAAAAAGAAGGCTATTGTCGTGCCTATCCATAAGAAGGGCGATGCCAGAGACTGTAAAAACTATCGCTTGGGGATCAGCCTGTTGTCGATTGTTGGTAAAGTCTTCACGAGAACTATCCAGTCCAGACCAACGCACCATCGGGGAGAGTACCTGTCATGGCAGAGAAAGAACAAGCAGGTTTTCGTCCGGGTCGAGGATGCGGCGATCAAGAAATTTTCACACTTCCAGTCAGGATTTATGGAGGAAGAAGGGTTCGCTGTGGAAGAAAGCGCGTCGTTATCACACCTTCATAGACTTCAAGTCGGCATTCGATTGCGTGCACTGGCCCGCCTTATGGGAAATCGATGGAATGCGAACGCACATGCCAGGAAAAATGGTTGAAGCTTCTGCAGGGGAAATTTATAGAGGCTCGACTAGCTGTGTCCGCGTCGGAAACAAAGCTATCCCAAGAATTCAGAGTCGATGCAGGCGTCCGGCAGGAGATGTGATTTCACCCGCTCCTCTTTAATACCGTGGTCGATGCTATTATGAGAAAAGACCTTTGAAAAATAGAAGAGAGTCAATTTGGCGATAACGATTTTGTCACGGATTTGATGTTTGCGGACGACAGTGCAGTGTTCACCGATACTGACATGGAAGCCACGCTTTTGTTGAATGATATGGCACAAATCGCGGGAATCGTATGGGCTGCGGATTAATAAGGAGAAGGCTAAAGTCATGACGTCGGACGGTTCACACGTGCTTCTGTGTTCTTCGAGGAGCTGAGCTTCAGCAAGTCAAGGAGTTCAAGTACACTCGGATCGGTGGTGCAAGAGCGAAAGGTAGTGGCTACATCGGAGATACTGTGCAGGATCGGGCGAGGCGTCGGCTGCACTTTTCGCTTCGCTGGGCTGGTGTTTATGGAAGAAGCGTAATGTGTCAATCAAGACAAAGATCCGGATGTTTCGCGCGCTCATAGTGCCAATCCTACTGTACGGGTCAGGAGTCGTGGACGTTGCTGAGTCGGATTACAGCAGGGCTGGAGGTCTTCCAAACGCGGTGTTTGCCTGGCAAATCCTCTGGGATAACTTTAAGAAGATCGAATGCGGAACGAAGATATCCGAGATAACTTGCGACCATCAGCTACGATCGAAAGAACAAATTCGAACGAAGAAGGCTACGATGGTTCGGACACGTATGCAGAATGGAAACAAACCGACTTCCGCGCAGATTGTTATGGAAGAGCGCCCTGCACTGTGGAAGGTTGAAAGAGCGGCCCCGAAAAAAGACGCTGGATTGAAGCAAGTCGAGGGCGGATCTGAAAGTCCCAACACGGTTGCAGTGTCCTTAATGCTAGATTAATTGCTGCGAACCGTACTGAATGGGAAAAGCGTATCGTTGTTCAGAGCCACAAGAGCTCTATAGCACCTACAGCAGTGTACTGGTTGAGAGGTCATCCTGCTCCGCCAGCCGCCAGCTAACGGGATGAGTGGTGAGAGTGGTGAGTGGTCCACCACACTTTCTCCGGCGTCCTGCGCACTCCCAATGGGGTCCGCACTGCACTTTCTGCGGCGTCCTGCGCTACGCCACTGTGGTCCACCACGCTTCCCTCTGCGACAACATACGCTTTCCCACTGGTGGCCCGCACACTTTCTGCGGCGTCCTGCGCATTCCCACTGGGTTTACCACGCATCACCTTCTACGGCGTCCTGCGCATTCCACTGTGGTCCCGCAAACTTTCTACGGCGTCCTGCGCATTCTCACTGTGGTCCCTGCACGCTTTCTACGGCGTCCTGCGCGCACTCCCACTGTGGTCCCGCACACTTTCTGCGGCGTCCTGCGCACTCCACTGGGGTCCCGCATACTTTCTGCGGCGTCTGCCGCACTCCCAATGGGGTCGCACCACCTTATACGGCGTCTTGCGCACCTCCCACTGGGGTCCCGCACATTCTACGGCGTCCTGCGCACTCCCATTGGGGGGCCCGCACACTTTCTACGGCGTCCCTCCGCACTCCCACTGGGGTCCACGCACTTTCTACTGCCTCCTGCGCACTCCCGCAGGGTCCCGCACACTTTCTACGGCGTCCTGCGCACTCCCAATGGGGTCCACGCACATATCGGCGTCTTGGGCACTCCCAGTGGGGGCCGCACACTTTCTACGGCGTTCATGCGCACTCCCAATGGGTTCACGCACCTTATGCGGCGTCTTGCGCACTCCCACTGGGGAGTCCACGCTACCGCGCTCACTGGTCACCTCTACGGCGTCCTGCGCCTCCCACTGGGGTCCCACACTCTCTACGGCGTCCTGCGCACTCCCACTGGGGTCACGCACACCTACGGCGTCCTGCGCACTCCCACTGGGAGTCCCGCACACTTTCTACGGCGTCATGCGCACTCGGTGGGGTCCTGCACACATATACGGCGTCTTGCGCACTCACTGAGGGTCCCGCACACTTTCTACGGCGTCCTGCGCACTCCCCATTGGGGGCCCGCACACATTCTACGGAGTCCTGCGCACTCCCATTGGGGAGCCCTTACACATTCTACGGCGTCCTGTGCACTCCCAATTGGGGAGCCCGCACACTTTGCTCTCCCGGCGTCCTGCACTCCCAATGGGGTCAACCTATACGGCGTCTTGCGCTCCCACTGGGGTCCACACACTTTCTGCGGCGCTCCCACAAGTCCACCTTTCTGCAGCACTCCTGGAGTCCCGCACACTTTCTACGGCGTCCTGCGCACTCTCACTGAGGTCCCGCACACTTTCTGGCGTCTGCGCACTCCCCCTGGGGTCCGCACACTTTTTGCAGCGTCCTGCACTCCCAATGGGGTCCCGCACACCTTATACGGCGTCTTGCGCGCACTCCCACTGGGGTCACACACATTCTACGGCGTCCTGCGCACTCCCATTGGGGGCCCGCACACTTTCTACGGCGTCCCTGCGCACTCCCACTGGGGTCCCGCACACTTTTCTACTGCGTCCTGCGCACTCCCCACTGGGGTCCGCACACTTTCTACGGCGTCCTGCGCACTCCCAATGGGGTCCACGCACACCTCATACGGCGTCTTGGGCACTCCGGCCATTGGGGTCCCGCACACCTCTACGGCGTCCTGCGCACTCCCAATGGGGTTCCACACCTTATACGGCGTCTTGCGCACTCCACTGGGGTCCCGCACTTACTACTGCGGCGCTACCACTGGGGTCCCGCACACTTTCTACGGCGTCTGCGCACTCCACTGGGGTCCCTGCACACTTTCTACGGCGTCCTGCGCACTCCCACTGGGGTACCGCACACTTTCTACGGCGATCCTGCGCTTCACTCCCAATGGGGCCCCGCACACCTTATACGGCGTCTTGCGCACTCCACTGGGGTCGCACATTCTACGGCGTCCTGCGCACTCCCCATTGAGGCCCGCCACACACTTTCTACGGCGTCCTGCGCACACCCACTGGGGTCCGCACTGCACTTTCTACTGCGTCCTGCGCGCCCGCACTGGGGTCCACACCTTCTACGGCGTCCTGCGCACTCCCAATGGGGTCACGCACATATGCGGCGTCTTGGGCACTCCCACTGGGGTCCCGCACACTTTCCACGGCGTCCTGCGCATTCCCACTGTAGTCCCGCACACTTTCTACGGCGTCCTGCGCACTCCCACTGGGTTACCGCACATCTTTTACGGCTTCCTGCGCTCTCCCATTGGGGGCCTGCACACTTTCTATGGCGTCCTGCGTATTCCCACTGGGTTACCGCACCCCTCCTACGGCGTCCTGCGCATTCCCATTGTGGTCCCGCACACTTTCTCCGGCGTCCTGCGCACTCCCAATGGGGTCCCGCACACTTTCTACGGCGTCCTGCGCACTCCCACTGTGGTCCCGCACACTTCCTACGACAACATACGCTTTCCCACTGGTGGCCCGCACACTTTCTGCGGCGTCCTGCGCATTCCCACTGGGTTACCGCACACCTTCTACGGCGTCCTGCGCATTCCCACTGTGGTCCCGCAAACTTTCTACGGCGTCCTGCGCATTCTCACTGTGGTCCCGCACACATTCTACGGCGTCCTGCGCACTCCCACTGGGGTCCCACCACACTTTCTACGGCGTCCTGCGCACTCCCAATGGGGTCCCGCACACCTTATACGGCGTCTTGCGCACTCCCACTGGGGTCCCGCACACTTTTTACGGCGTCCTGCACATTCCCACTGTAGTCCCGCACACTTTCTACGGCGTCCTGCGCATTCCCACTGTGGTCCCGCACACTTTCTATGGCGTCCTGCGTATTCCCACTGGGTTACCGCACCCCTCCTACGGCGTCCTGCGCATTCCCACTGTGGTCCCGCACACTTCCTACGACAACATACGCTTTCCCACTGGTGGCCCGCACACTTTCTGCGGCGTCCTGCGCATTCCCACTGGGTTACCGCACACCTTCTACGGCGTCCTGCGCATTCCCACTGTGGTCCCGCAAACTTTCTACGGCGTCCTGCGCATTCTCACTGTGGTCCCGCACACTTTCTACGGCGTCCTGCGCACTCCCACTGGGGTCCCGCACACTTTCTACGGCGTCCTGCGCACTCCCACTGGGGTCCCGCATACTTTCTGCGGCGTCCTGCGCACTCCCAATGGGGTCCCGCACACCTTATACGGCGTCTTGCGCACTCCCACTGGGGTCCCGCACACATTCTACGGCGTCCTGCGCACTCCCATTGGGGGCCCGCACACTTTCTACGGCGTCCTCCGCACTCCCACTGGGGTCCCGCACACTTTCTACTGCCTCCTGCGCACTCCCACTGGGGTCCCGCACACTTTCTACGGCGTCCTGCGCACTCCCAATGGGGTCCCGCACACCTTATACGGCGTCTTGGGCACTCCCAGTGGGGGCCCGCACACTTTCTACGGCGTCCTGCGCACTCCCAATGGGGTTCCGCACACCTTATACGGCGTCTTGCGCACTCCCACTGGGGTCCCGCACACTTTCTACGGCGCTCCCACTGGGGTCCCGCACACCTTCTACGGCGTCCTGCGCACTCCCCACTGGGGTCCCGCACACATTCTACGGCGTCCTGCGCACTCCCACTGGGGTCCCGCACACTTTCTACGGCGTCCTGCGCACCCCCAATGGGGCCCCGCACACCTTATACGGCGTCTGGCGCACTCCCACTGGGGGCCCGCACACATTTCTACGGCGTCCTGCGCACTCCCATTGGGGCCCGCACACTTTCTACGGCGTCCTGCGCACTCCCAATGGGGTCCCGCACACCTTCTACGGCGTCTTGCGCACTCCCACTGGGGTCCCGCACACTTTCTACGGCGTCCTGCGCACTCCCAATGGGGTCCCGCACACTTTCTACGGCGTCATGCGCACTCCCAATGGGGTCCCGCACATTTACTCTACGGCGTCTTGCGCACTCCCACTGGGTTCCCGCACACACATTCTACGGCGTCCTGCGCACTCCCATTGGGGGCCCGCACTCCTGCGCCTCACTGAGGTCCACTGCACTTTCTACGGCGTCCTGCGCACTCCCAATGGGGTCACACACTCATACGGCGTCTTGGGCACTCCCCGTGGGAGGCCCACACACTCTGACGTCCTGCGCACTCCCCAATGGGGTTCCGCACACCTTATACGGCGTTTTGCGCATTCCCACTGTGGTCCCGCACACTTTCTACGGCGTCCTGCGCACTCCCACTGGGGTCCCGCACACTTTCTACGGCGTCCTGCGCACTCCCACTGGGGTACCGCACACTTCCTACGGCGTCCTGCGCTTTCCCACTGGTGGCCCGCACACTTTCTACGGCGTCCTGCGCACTCCCAGTGGGTTACCGCATTCCTTCTACGGCGTCCTGCGCACTCACTGGGGTACCGCACACCTTTCTACGGCGTCCTGCGCATTCCCACTGTTGTCCCGCACACACTGTCTACGGCGTCCTTCGCACTTCCACTGGGGTCCCGCACTTTCTACTGCGTCCTGCGCACTCCCATTGGGGGCCCACGCACACTTTCTACGGCGTCCTGCGCATTCCCATTGGGGGTCCCGCACACTTATACGGCGTCCTGGGCATTCCACTGGGTTACCGCACACCTTCTACGGCGTCCTGCGCATTCCCTCTGTGGTCCCGCACACTTTCTACGGAGTCCTGCGCACTCCCACTGGGGTCACCGCACACTTTCTACGGCGTCCTGCGCTCCCCAGTGGGGTCCCGCACACCTTCTACGGCGTCCTGCGCACTCCCACTGGGGTCCCGCACACTTTCTACGGCGCTCCCACTGGGGCCTGCACACTTTCTACGGCGTCCTGCGTATTCCCACTGGGTTACCGCACACTTTCTACGGCGTCCTGCGCATTCCACTGGGGTCCCGTACACTTTCTCCGGCGTCCTGCGCCCTCCCACTAGAGTCCCGTGCACTTTTTACGGCGTCCTGCGCACTCCCACTGATGTCCCGTACACATTCTTAGGCGTCCTGCGCACTCCCACTGGGGACCCGCACACTTTCTGCGGCGTCCTGCGCACTCCCACTGGGGTCCCGCACACATTCTACGGCGTCCTGCGCACTCCCATTGGGGGCCCGCACACTTTCTACGGAGTCCTGCGCACTCCCACTGGGGTCCCGCACACATTCTACGGCGTCCTGCGCACTCCCATTGGGGGCCCGCACACTTTCTACGGCGTCCTGTGCACTCCCAATGGGGTCCCGCACACCTTATACGGCGTCTTGCGCACTCCCACTGGGGTCCCGCACACTTTCTACGGCGCTCCCACTGGGGTCCCGCACACTTTCTACGGCGTCCTGCGCACTCCCACTGGGGTCCCGCACACTTTCTACGGCGTCCTGCGCACTCCCACTGGGGTCCCGCACACTTTCTACGGCGTCCTGCGCACTCCCAATGGGGTCCCGCACACCTTATACGGCGTCTTGGGCACTCCCATTGGGGGCCCGCACACTTTCTACGGCGTCCTGCGCACTCCCAATGGGGTTCCGCACACCTTATACGGCGTCTTGCGCACTCCCACTGGGGTCCCGCACACTTTCTACGGCGCTCCCACTGGGGTCCCGCACACTCTCTACGGCGTCCTGCGCACTCCCACTGGGGTCCCGCACACCTACGGCGTCCTGCGCACTCCCACTGGGGTCCCGCACACTTTCTACGGCGTCATGCGCACTCCCAATGGGGTCCCGCACACCTTATACGGCGTCTTGCGCACTCCCACTGGGGTCCCGCACACATTCTACGGCGTCCTGCGCACTCCCATTGGGGGCCCGCACACTTTCTACGGAGTCCTGCGCACTCCCACTGGGGTCCCGCACACATTCTACGGCGTCCTGCGCACTCCCATTGGGGGCCCGCACACTTTGCAGCGCTCCACTGGCGTCACGCACTGTCTCGCACTGCGCCGCTCAATGGGATCCACACACCTTATACGGCGTCTTGCCTGCACTCCCACTGGGGTCCCGCACGCTTTCTCTGACGTCCTGCGCACTCCCACTGGGGTCCCGCACACTTTCTACGGCGTCCTGCGCACTCCCACTGGGGTCCCGCACACTTTCTACGGCGTCCTGCGCACTCCACTGGGTTAAAGCGCGCCTCTGGCGTCTGCCTCCACTGGGGTCCCGGCACCACTTTCTACGGCGTCTGCCTCCCTGGTGGCCGCACGCTGGGCGTCCTGCGCACTCCCAATGGGGTCCCGCACACCTTATACGGCGTCTCTGCGCACTCCCACTGGGGTCCCGCACATATCTCTACGGCGTCCTGCGCACTCCCACTGGGGTCCCGCACCACTTTCTACGGACGTCCTGCGCACTCCCAATGGGGTCCCGCACACCTTATACGGCGTCTTGCGCACTCCCACTGGGGTCCGCACCGCACGGCGTCTGCATTCCTGTAGTCCGCACACATTCCTACGGCGTCTCTGCGCACTCCCATTGGGGGCCCGCACACTTTCTACGGCGTCCTGCGCACTCCCACTGGGTTCTGCTCCGGCGTCTGCGTTCCATTGGCGGTCACCGGCACACTTTCTACGGCGTCCTGCGCACTCCCAATGGGGTCCCGCACACTTTCTACGGCGTCATGCGCACTCCCATCGGGGGCCCGCACATTTTCTACGGCGTCCTGCGCATTCCCACTGGGTTACCGCACACCCTCTACGGCGTCCTGCGCATTCCCACTGTGGTCCCGCACACTTTCTACGGCGTCCTGCGCACTCCCACTGGGGTCCCGCACACTTTCTACGGCGTCCTGCGCACTCCCACTGGGGTACCGCACACTTCCTACGACAACCTGCGTCTTTCCTCACTGGGGTCCACGCGGCGTCTCGCATTCACTGTGGTCTGCACCGGGCGTCCTGCGCATTCCCAGTGGGTTACCTGCATTTTCCTTCTACGGCGTCTGCACTCCACGCCGGATCCTGCTTTCTGCACACGTCTGCGCCACTGGGTTACCGCACACCTTTACGGCGTCCTGCGCATTCCCACTGTTGTCCCGCACACTGTGCGACAAACTACATTGGCGTCCTGGTCGCACTTCCACTGGGAGTCCTGCGCACACTGGTAGTCTTACGGCGTCCTGCGCATTCCCATTGGGGGCCCGCACACTTTCTACGGCGTCCTGCGCATTCCCACTGGGTTACCGCACACCTTCTACGGCGTCCTGCGCATTCCCTCTGTGGTCCCGCACACTTTCTACGGAGTCCTGCGCACTCCCAATGGGGTCCCGCACACTTTCTACGGCGTCCTGCGCACTCCCAATGGGGTCCCGCACACCTTATACGGCGTCTTGCGCACTCCCACTGGGGTCCCGCACACACTTTCTACGGCGTCCTGCGCACTCCACTGGGGTCCCGCACACTTTCTACGGCGTCCCCTGCGCACTCCCCACTGGGGTCCCGCACACTTTCTACGGCGTCCTGCGCACTCCCACTGGGGTCCCGCACACTTTCTGCGGGCGTCCTGCGCACTCCCAATGGGGTCCCGCACACCGTTTTTATACGGCGTCTTGCGCACTCCCACTGGGGGTCCCGCACACATTCTACGGCGTCCTGCGCACTTCCCATTGGGGACCCGCACACTTTGCTACGGCGTCCTGCGCACCTCCCACCTGGGGTCCCGCCACACTTTCTACTGCCTCCTGCGCACTCCCACTGGGGTCCCGCACTTCCTGACAACATACGCTTTTCCCACTGGTGTACACTTTCTGCGGCGTCTCAGTGCACTCCCAATGGGGTCCTCGCACACCTTGCCATACGGCGTCTTGGGCACTCATTCCATTGGGGGCCCGCACACTTTCTGCGGCGTCCTGCGCACTCCCCCAATGGGGTCCCGCACCACCATATACGGCGTCTTGCGCACTCCCACTGGGGTCCCCGCACACATTTCCCCTACGGCGTCCTGCGCACTGCTCCATTGGGGTCCACACACTTTCTACGGGCGTCCTGCACGCACTCCCACTACTGGGGTCCCGCACACTTTCTGCACTGCGCTCCTGCATGCACTCCCACCTGGGGTCCCGCAACTTTTCTACGGCGTCCTGCGCACTCCCAATGGGGTCCCGCACACCTTATACGGCGTCTTGGGCACTCCCATTGGGGGCCCGCACACTTTCTACGGCGTCAAACTGCTTTCACTCCCAATGGGGTTCCTGCACACCTCTATACCGGCGTCTTGCGCACTCTCCACTGGGGTCCCGCACACTTTCTACGGCGCTCCCACTGGGGTCCCGGGGCACACTCTCTCACGGCGTCCTGCGCACTCCCACTGGGGTCCACGCACACCTACGTGCGGCTGTTCCTGTTGTCGCACACTTTCTGGCGTCCTGCGCACTCCCACTGGGAGGTCCCGCACACTTTCTACGGCGTCATGCGCACTCCCATCAGGGAGGTCCCGCACACCTTATACGGCGTCTTGCGGCACTCCCACTGGGGTCCCGCACACATTCTATTGCGGCGTCCTGCGCACTCCCATTGGGGAGCCCGCACACTTGCTCTACGGAGTCCTGCGCACTCCCACTGGGGTCCGCACACACATTCTACGGCGTCCTGCGCACTCCCATTGGTGAGCCCGCACACTTTCTACGGCGTCCTGTGCACTCCCAATGGGATCCCGCACACCTTCTGCGGAGGCCGGCGTCTTGCGCACTCCCACTGGGAGTCCCGCACTTTCTACAGCGCTCCCACTGGGGTCCCGCACACTTTCTACGGCGTCCGCGCTCACTCCCACCGGGTCCTACCACTTTCACGGCGTCCCGCGCACTCCCACTGGGGTCCCGCACACTTTCTACGGCGTCCTGCGCACTCCCCATGGGGTCCCGCACACCTTATACGGCGTCTTGCGCACTCCCACTGGGGTCCCGCACACATTCTACGGCGTCCTGCGCACTCCCACTGGGGTCCCGCACACTTTCTACTGCGTCCTGCGCACTCCCACTGGGGTCCCGCACACTTTCTACGGCGTGTTGCGCACCCCCACTGGGGGCCCGCACACATCTCTACCGGCTGTCCTGCGCACTCCCATTGGGGGCCCGCACACTTTCTACGGCGTCCCTGCGCACTCCCACTGGGGTCCCGCACACTTTCTACTGCGTCCTGCGCACTCCCACTGGGGTCCCGCACACTTTCTACGGCGTCCTGCGCACTCCCAATGGGGTCCCGCACACCTCATACGGCGTCTTGGGCACTCCCATTGGGGGCCCGCACACTTTCTACGGCGTCCTGCGCACTCCCAATGGGGTTCCGCACACCTTATACGGCGTCTTGCGCACTCCCACTGGGGTCCCGCACTTTTTCTACGGCGCTACCACTGGGGTCCCGCACACTTTCTACGGCGTCCTGCGCACTCCCACTGGGGTCCCGCACACTTTCTACGGCGTCCTGCGCACTCCCATTGGGGTCCCGCACACTTTCTACGGCGTCCTGCGCACTCCCAATGGGGCCCCGCACACCTTATACGGCGTCTTGCGCACTCCCACTGGGGTCCCGCACAAATTTTACGGCGTCCTGCGCACTCCCATTGGGGGCCCGCACACTTTCTACGGCGTCCTGCGCACACCCACTGGGGTCCCGCACACTTTCTACTGCGTCCTGCGCACTCCCACTGGGGTCCCGCACACTTTCTACGGCGTCCTGCGCACTCCCAATGGGGTCCCGCACACCTTATACGGCGTCTTGGGCACTCCCACTGGGGTCCCGCACACTTTCCACGGCGTCCTGCGCATTCCCACTGTAGTCCCGCACACTTTCTACGGCGTCCTGCGCACTCCCACTGGGTTACCGCACACCTTTTACGGCGTCCTGCGCATTCCCACTGTTGTCCCGCACACTTTCTACGGCGTCCTGCGCACTCCCACTGGGGTCCCGCAAACATTCTACGGCGTCCTGCGCACTCCCATTGGGGGCCTGCACACTTTCTATGGCGTCCTGCGTATTCCCACTGGGTTACCGCACCCCTCCTACGGCGTCCTGCGCATTCCCATTGTGGTCCCGCACACTTTCTCCGGCGTCCTGCGCACTCCCAATGGGGTCCCGCACACTTTCTACGGCGTCCTGCGCACTCCCACTGTGGTCCCGCACACTTCCTACGACAACATACGCTTTCCCACTGGTGAAAGCCCGGGCACACTTTCTGCGGCGTCCTGCGCATTCCCACTGGGTTACCGCACACCCTCTACGGCGTCACTTTGCGCGATTCCCACTGTGGTCCCGCAAACTTTCTACGGCGTCCTGCGCATTCTCACTGTGGTCCCGCACACTTTCTACGGCGTCCTGCGCACTCCCACTGGGGTCCCGCACACTTTCTACGGCGTCCTGCGCACTCCCAATGGGGTCCCGCACACCTTATACGGCGTCTTGCGCACTCCCACTGGGGTCCCGCACACTTTTTACGGCGTCCTGCACATTCCCACTGTAGTCCCGCACACTTTCTACGGCGTCCTGCGCATTCCCACTGTGGTCCCGCACACTTTCTACGGCGTCCTGCGCACTCCCACTGGGGTCCCGCACGCTTTCTACGGCGTCCTGCGCACTCCCAATGGGGTCCCTCACACTTTCTACGGCGTCCTGCGCTCTCCCAATGGGGTCCCTCACACTTTCTACGACAAACTACGCTTTCCCACTGTGGTCCCGCACACTCTCTACGGCGTCCTGCGCACTCCCAATGGGGTCCCGCACACTTTCTACGGCTTCCTGCGCACTCCCACTGGGTTAGCCGGGGTAACACCTTTTTACGGCGTGCCGCGCATTCCCACTGTTGTCCACGCAAGCACACTTTCTACGGCGTCCTGCGCACTCCACTGGGGTCCCGCAGACTTTCTCCGGCGTCATGCGCACTCCCATCGGGGGCCCGCACACTTTCTACGGCGTCCTGCGCATTCCCACTGGGTTAGCGCACACCTACGGCGTCCTGCGCATTCCCACTGTGGTCCCGCACACTTTCTACGGCGTCCTGCACACTCCCACTGGTGGCCCGCACACTTTCTGGGGCGTCCTGCGCATTCCCACTGGGTTACCGCACACCTTCTACGGCGTCCTGCGCATTCCCACTGTGGTCCCGCAAACTTTCTACGGCGTTCTGCGCATTCCCAATGGGTCCGTTATGTCCCGATGTTTGTATGTATGTATGTATGTATGTATGTATGTATGTATGTATGTATGTATGTATGTATGTATGTATGTATGTATGTATGTATGTATGTATGGATCTATGTATGTATGTATGTATGTATGTATACAGATATGTATGTATGTATGTATGTATGTATGTATGTATGTATGTATGTATGTATGTGTGTGTGTGTGTGTAATTGTGTTTTCCCGTGGATCTCCGGAATAGCCGATCAAAACAGAGATGAAATGGTACCAATACTTGCGTGAGTGAGACACTCATCGATTACCAAAAAAATCAGCCTGAACCACTCTATTGGGCGCCTCTCGGGGGCACCCGGGAGTTTGTCCGTGGGGGCGCACTTGCACTGGTCTTGGGTCATGAAAACTTCTATGAGTCGTCTAGCGTTGTAGAAAGGCTAAGCTCTAATCAAGGCGAGACGTATTTAATAGTGGGTGGATGTGGACGCCGTTCAGAAACCGCCAGGGTTTGAGGAGTGAGCAAGGACGTTATAGAAAGAATGTGCAGGACCCCAGTGGGAGTGAGCAGGACGTCATGAAAGTGTGCAGGACCCCAGTGGGAGTGAGCAGGGACGTTATAGAAAGTGTGCAGGACTACCAGTGGGGAGTGAGCAGGACGTCACTAGAAAGTGTGCAGGACTCCCAGTGGGAGTGAGCAGGACGTCATATAAAGTGTGCAGGACCCCCAGTGGGAGTGAGCAGGACGTCATAGAATGTGTGCAGGACCCCAGTGGGAAGTGAGCAGGACGTCATAGAAAGTGTGCAGGACCCCAGTGGGAGTGAGCAAGACGTTATAGTAGAAAGTGTGCAGGACTCCCAGTGGGAGTGAGCAGGACGTCATAGAAAAAAGTGTGCAGGACCCCAGTGGGAGTGAGCAGGACGTCATAGAAAGTGTGCAGGACCCCAGTGGGAGTGAGCAGGATGTCATAGGAAAGTGTACAGGACCCCAGTAGGGTGAGCAGGACGTCATAGAAAAGTGTGTGGGACCCCCAGTGGGAGTGAGCAGGTTGTCATAGAAAGTGTGCAGTACCCACAGTGGGAGGTGAGCAGAGACGTCATAGAAAGTGTGCAGGACCCCAGTGGTGAGTGAGCAGGACGTCATAGAAAGTGTGCAGGACCCCAGTGGGAGTGAGCCAGGATGTCATAGAAAGTGTACAGGGACCCCCAGTGGTAGTGGAGCAGGTTGTCATAGAAAGTGTGCGGGACCCCAGTGGGGGTGTGAGCGTGAGCAGGACGTCATAGAAAGTGTGCGAGTACCTCAGTGGGAGTGAGCAGGAACGTCATAGAAAGTGTGCAGGACCCCAGTGGGAGTGAGCAGGACGTCATAGAAAGTGTGCAGGTTAGTGGAGTGGTGCAGGACAGTCCAGCAAGTGTGCGGGACTCCCAGTGGGAGTGAGCAGGACGTCAGTAGAAAGTGTGCAGGACCCCAGTGGGAAGAATGAGCAGGACTGTCATAAAGAGTGTGCAGGACCCCAGTGGGAGGTGGGAGCAGGAGCAAGGACGTCACTTAGAAAGTGTGCAGTACTCCCAGTGGGAGTGGGTAGGACGTCATAGAAAGTGTGCAGGACCCACAGTGGGGAGTGAGCAGGACGTCATAGAAAGTGTGCAGGACGTTCCCAGTGGGGTGAGCAGGACGTTATAGAAAGTGTGCAGGGACCCCAGTGGGAGTGAGCAGGACGTCATAGAAAGTGTGCAGGACCCCCAGTGGGAAGTGGTGAGCAGGACGTTATAGAAAGTGTGCAGGACCCCAGTGGGAGTGTGAGCAGGACGTCATAGAAAGTGTGCAGGACCCCAGTGGGAGTGAGCAGGACGTCATAGAAAGTGTGCGGGACCCCAGTGGGGAGTGAGCAGAGACGTCATAGAAAGTGTGCAGGACCCCAGTGGGAGTGAGCAGGTTGTCATAGAAAGTGTGCAGGACCCTCAGTGGGAGTGAGCAGGACGTCATAGAAAGTGTGCAGGACCCAGGAGTGGAAGTGAGGCAGGACGTCATAGAAAGTGTGCAGGACCCACGAGTAAGGAGTGAGCAGGACGTTATAGAAAGTGTGCAGGACTCCCAGTGGGGAGTGAGCAGGACGTCATAGAAAGTGTGCAGGACCCCAGTGGGAGTGAGCAGGACGTCATAGAAAGTGTGCAGGACCCCAGTGGGAGTGAGCAGGACGTCATAGAAAGTGTGGCAGGACCCCAGTGGGAGTGAGCAGGACGTCATAGAAAGTGTGCAGGACCCCCAGTGAGAGTGAGCAGGACGTCATAGAAGTGTGCAGGACCCCAGTGGGAGTGAGCAGGACGTCATAGAAAGTGTGTGGACCCCAGTGGGGAGTGAGCAGGACGTCATAGAAAGTGTGCAGGACCCCAGTGGGAGTGAGCAGGACGTCATAGAGAAGTGTGCAGGACCCCAGTGGGAGTGAGCAGGACGTCATAGAGAGTGTGCAGGACCCCAGTGGGAGTGAGCAGGACGTCATAGAATGTGTGCAGGACCCCAGTGGGGAGTGAGGAGGACGTCATATAAAGTGTGCGGGACCCCAGTGGGAGTGAGCAGGACGTCATAGAAAGTGTGCAGGACCCCAGTGGGAGTGAGCAGGACGTCATAGAAAGTGTGCAGGACCCCAGTGGGAGTGAGCAGGACGTTATAGAAAGTGTGCAGGACCCCAGTGGGAGTGAGCAGGACGTCATAGAAAGTGTGCAGGACCCCAGTGGGAGTGAGCAGGACGTCATAGAAAGTGTGCAGGACCCCAGTGGGAGTGAGCAGGATGTCATAGAAAGTGTACAGGACCCCAGTGGGAGTGAGCAGGACGTCATAGAAAGTGTGCAGGACCCCAGTGGGAGGGAGCAGGACGTCATAGAAAGTGTGCAGGACGTCATAGAACGTGTGCAGGACCCCAGTGGGAGTGAGCAGGACGTCATAGAAAGTGTGCAGGACCCCAGTGGGAGTGAGCAGGATGTCATAGAAAGTGTACAGGACCCCAGTGGTAGTGAGCAGGTTGTCATAGAAAGTGTGCAGGACCCCAGTGGGAGTGAGCAGGACGTTATAGAAAGTGTGCAGGACCCAGTGGGAGTGAGCAGGACGTCATAGAAAGTGTGCAGTACCCTAGTGGGAGTGAGCAAGACGTCATAGAAAGTGTGCAGGACCCCAGTGGGAGTGAGCAGGACGTCATAGAAAGTGTGCAGGACCCCAGTGGGAGTGAGCAGAACGTTATAGAAAGTGTGCAGGACCCCAGTGGGAGTGAGCAGGACGTCATAAAAGGTGTGCAGGACCCCAGTGGGAGTGAGCAGTGAGCAGGACGTCATAGAAAGTGTGCAGTACCCCAGTGGGAGTGAGCAGGACGTCATAGAAAGTGTGCAGGACCCCAGTGGGAGTGAGCAGGACGTCATAGAAAGTGTGCAGGACCCCAGTGGGAGTGAGCAGGACGTTATAGAAAGTGTGCAGGACCCCAGTGGGAGTGAGCAGGACGTCATAGAAAGTGTGCAGGACCCCAGTGGGAGTGAGCAGGACGTTATAGAAAGTGTGCAGGACCCCAGTGGGAGTGAGCAGGACGTCATAGAAAGTGTGCAGGACCCCAGTGGGAGTGAGCAGGACGTCATAGAAAGTGTGCAGGACCCCAGTGGGAGTGAGCAGGACGTCATAGAAAGTGTGCAGGACCCCAGTGGGAGTGAGCAGGACGTCATAGAAAGTGTGCAGGACCCCTAGTGGGAGTGAGCGGGACGTCATAGAAAGTGTGCAGGACCCCAGTGGGGAGTGAGCAGGATGTCATAGAAAGTGTGCAGGACCCCAGTGGGAGTGAGCAGGACGTCATATAAAGTGTGCAGGACCCCAGTGGGAGTGAGCAGGACGTGATAGAAAGTGGGCAGGACCCCAGTGGGGTGAGCAGGACGTCATAGAAAGTGTGCAGGACTCCCAGTGGGAGTGAGCAGGACGTCATAGAAAGTGTGCAGGACCCCAGTGGGAGTGAGCAGGACGTCATAGAAAGTGTGCAGGACCCCAGTGGGAGTGAGCAGGACGTCATAGAAGGTGTGCAGGACCCCAGTGGGAGTGAGCAGGACGTCATAGAAAGTGTGCAGGACCCCAGTGGGAGTGAGCAGGACGTCATAGAAAGTGTGCAGGACCCCAGTGGGGTGAGCAGGACGTCATAGAAAGTGTGCAGGACCCCAGTGGGGTGAGCAGGACGTCATAGAAAGTGTGCAGGACCCCCAGTGGGAGTGAGCAGGACGTCATAGAAAGTGTGCAGGACCCCAGTGGGAGGAGCAGGACGTTATAGAAAGTGTGCAGGACCCCAGTGGGAGTGAGCAGGACGTCATAGAAAGTGTGCAGGACCCCAGTGGGAGTGAGCAGGACGTCATAGAAAGTGTGCAGGACCCCAGTGGGTGTGAGCAGGACGTAATAGAAAGTGTGCAGGACCAAAGTGAGAGTGAGCAGGACGTCATTGAAGGTGTGCAGGACCCCAGTGGGAGTGAGCAGGACGTCATAGAAAGTGTGCAGGACCCCACAGGGAGTGAGCAGGACGTCATAGAAAGTGTGCAGGACCCCAGTGTGAGTGAGCAGGACGTCATAGAAAGTGTGCAGGAGCCCAGTGGGAGTGAGCGGGACGTCATAGAAAGTGTGCAGGACCCCAGTGAGAGTGAGCAGGACGTCATATAAAGTGTGCAGGACCCCAGTGAGAGTCAGCAGGACGTCATATAAAGTGTGCAGGACCCCAGTGGGAGTGTGCAGGACGTCATAGAAAGTGTGCAGGACCCCAGTGGGAGTGAGCAGGACGTAATAGAAAGTGTGCAGGACCCCAGTGTGAGTGAGCAGGACGCCGTAGAAAGTGTGCAGTACCCTGTGGGAGTGAGCAGGACGTCATAGAAAGTGTGCAGGACCCCAGTGGGAGTGAGCAAGACGTTATAGAAAGTGTGCAGGACCCCAGTGGGAGTGAGCAGGACGTCATAGAAAGTGTGCAGGACCCCAGTGGGAGTGAGCAGGACGTCATAGAAAGTGTGCAGGACCCCAGTGGGAGTGAGCAGGATGTCATAGAAAGTGTACAGGACCCCAGTAGGAGTGAGCAGGACGTCATAGAAAGTGTGCAGGACCCCAGTGGGAGTGAGCAGGACGTCATAGAAAGTGTGCAGGACCCCAGTGGGAGTGAGCAGGACGTCATAGAAAGTGTGCAGGACCCCAGTGGGAGTGAGCAGGACGTCATAGAAAGTGTGCAGGACCCCAGTGGGAGTGAGCAGGACGTCATAGAAAGTGTGCAGGACCCCAGTGGGAGTGAGCAGGACGTCATAGAAAGTGTGCAGGACCCCAGTGGGAGTGAGCAGGATGTCATAGAAAGTGTACAGGACCCCAGTGGTAGTGAGCAGGTTGCCAGAGAAAGGGTGCAGGACCCCAGTGGGGAGTGAGCAGGACGTCATAGAAAGTGTGCAGGACCCCAGTGGGAGTGAGCAGGACGTCATAGAAAGGTGTGCAGGACCCCAGTGGGAGTGGGGTGAGCAGGACGTCATAGAAAGTGTGCAGGACCCCAGTGGGAGTGGAGCAGGACGTCATAGAAAGTGTGCAGGACCCCAGTGGGGGTGAGCAGGACGTCATAAAAAGTGTGCAGGACCCCAATGGGAGTGTGCAGGACGTCATACAAAGTGTGCAGGACCCCAGTGGGGATGAGCAGGACGTCATAAAAAGTGTGCAGGACCCCAGTGGGGCGAGCAGGACGTCATAAAAAGTGTACAGGACCTCATTGTGAGTGTGCAAGACGTCATAGAAAGTGTGCAGGATCCCAGTGGGATGAGCAGGACGTCATAAAAAGTGTGCAGTATCCCAGTGGGGGTGAGCAGGATGTCATAGAAAGTGTGCAGGACCCCAGTGGGGGTGAGCAGGACGTCATAAATTGTGTGCAGAACCCCAGTAGGGGAGAGCAGGACGTCATAAAAAGTGTGCAGAACCCCAGTGGGGAGTGAGCAGGACGTCATAGAAAGTGTGCAGGACCCCAGTGGGAAGTGAGCAGGACGTCATATAAAAGTGTGCAGGACCCCAGTGGGAGTGAGCAGGACGTCATAGAAAGTGTGTGCAGTGGACCCCAGTGGGAGTGAGCAGTGTTTGGACGTCATAGAGATGTGTGCAGGACCCCAGTGGGGGGTGAGCAGGACGTCATAGAAAGTGTGCAGGACCCCAGTGGGAGTGAGCAGGACGTCATAGAAAGTGTGCAGGACCCCAGTGTGCAGGGAGGTGAGCAGGACGTCATAGAAAGTGTGCAGGACCCCAGTGGGAGTGAGCAGGACGTCATAGAGAAGTGTGCAGGACCCCAGTGGGAGTGAGCAGGACGTCATAGAAAGTGTGCAGGACCCCCAGTGGGAGTGAGCAGGACGTCATAGAAAGTGTGCAGGACCCCAGTGGGAGTGGAGCAGGACGTCATAGAAGTGTGCAGGACCCCAGTGGGAGTGAGCAGGACGTCATAGAAAGTGTGCAGGACCCCAGTGGGAGTGAGCAGGACGTCATAGAAAGTGTGCAGGACCCCAGTGGGAGTGAGCAGGACGTCATAGAAAGTGTGCAGTACCCCAGTGGGAGTGAGCGGGACGTCATAGAAAGTGTGCAGGACCCCGGTGGGAGTGAGCAGGACGTCATAGAAAGTGTGCAGGACCCCACAGGGAGTGAGCAGGACGTCATAGAAAGTGTGCAGGACCCCGGTGGGAGGTGAGCAGGACGTCATAGAAAGTGTGCAGGACCCCAGTGGGAGTGAGCAGGACGTCGTAGAAAGTGTGCAGGACCCCAGTGGGAGTGAGCAGGACGTCATAGAAGGTGTGCAGGACCCCGGTGGGAGTGAGCAGGACGTCATAGAAAGTGTGCAGGACCCCACAGGGAGTGAGCAGGACGTCATAGAAAGTGTGCAGGACCCCAGTGGGAGTGAGCAGGACGTCATTGAAGGTGTGCAGGACCCCAGTAGGAGTGAGCAGGACGTCATAGAAAGTGTGCAGGACCCCAGTGGGAGTGAGCAGGACGTTGTAGAAAGTGTGCAGGACCCCTAGTGGGGTGAGCAGGACGTCATAGAAAGTGTGCAGGACCCCAGTGGGAGTGAGCAGGACGTCATAGAAAGTGTGCAGGACCCCCAGTGGGAGGTGAGCAGGACGTGATAGAAAGTGGGCAGGACCCCAGTGGGAGTGAGCAGGACGTAATAGAAAGTGTGCAGGACCCCAGTGGGAGTGAGCAGGACGTCATTGAAGGTGTGCAGGACCCCAGTGGGAGTGAGCAGGACGTCATAGAAAGTGTGCAGCACCCCAGTGGGAGTGAGCAGGACGTCATAGAAAGTGTGAGGGACCCCAGTGGGAGGGAGCAGGACGTCATAGAAAGGGTGCAGGACCCCAGTGGGAGTGAGCAGGGACGTTATAGAAAGTGTGCAGGACCCCAGTGGGAGTGAGCAGGACGTCATAGAAAGTGTGCAGGACCCCAGTGGGAGTGAGCAGGACGTCATAGAAAGTGTGCAGGACCTCAGTGGGAGTGAGCAGGACGTCTTAGAAAGTGTGCAGGACCTCAGTGGGAGTGAGCAGGACGTCATAGAAAGTGTGCAGGACCCCAGTGGGAGTGAGCAGGACGTCATAGAAAGTGTGCAGGACCCCAGTGGGAGTGAGCAGGACGTCATAGAAAGTGTGCAGGGACCCCAGTGGGAGTGGAGCAGGACGTCATAGAAAGTGTGCAGGACCCCAGTGGGAGTGAGCAGGACGTCATAGAAAGTGTGCAGGACCCCAGTGGGGTGAGTGTGCAGGACGTCATACAAAGTGTGCAGGACCCCAGTGGGGATGAGCAGGACGTCATAAAAAGTGTGCAGGACCCCAGTGGGGCGAGCAGGACGTCATAAAAAGTGTACAGGACCCCAGTGGGAGTGAGCAGGACGTCATAGAAAGTGTGCAGGACCCCAGTGGGAGTGAGCAGGACGTCATAGAAAGTGTGCAGGACCCCAGTGGGAGTGAGCAGGATGTCATAGAAAGTGTGCAGGACCCCAGTGGGAGTGAGCAGGACGTCATAGAAAGTGTGCAGGACCCCAGTGGGAGTGAGCAGGATGTCATAGAAAGTGTGCAGGACCCCAGTGGGAGTGAGCAGGACGTCATAGAAAGTGTGCAGGACCCCAGTGGGAGTGAGCAGGACGTCATAGAAAGTGTGCAGGACCCCAGTAGGAGTGAGCAGGACGTCATAGAAAGTGTGTAGGACCCCAGTGGGAGTGAGCAGGTTGTCATAGAAAGTGTGCAGTACCCCAGTGGGAGTGAGCAGGACGTCATAGAAAGTGTGCAGGACCCCAGTGGGAGTGAGCAGGACGTCATAGAAAGTGTGCAGGACCCCAGTGGGAGTGAGCAGGACGTCATAGAAAGTGTGCAGGACCCCAGTGGGAGTGAGCAGGACGTCATAGAAAGTGTGCAGGACCCCAGTGGGAGTGAGCAGGACGTCATAGAAAGTGTGCAGGACCCCAGTGGGAGTGAGCAGGACGTCATAGAAAGTGTGCAGGACCCCAGTGGGAGTGAGCAGGACGTCATAAAAGGTGTGCAGGACCCCAGTGGGAGTGAGCAGGACGTCATAGAAAGTGTGCAGGACCCCAGTGGGAGTGAGCAGGACGTCATAGAAAGTGTGCAGGACCCCAGTGGGAGTGAGCAGGACGTCATAGAAAGTGTGCAGGACCCCAGTGGGAGTGAGCAGGACGTTATAGAAAGTGTGCAGGACCCCAGTGGGAGTGAGCAGGACGTCATAGAAAGTGTGCAGGACCCCAGTGGGAGTGAGCAGGACGTCATAGAAAGTGTGCAGGACCCCAGTGGGAGTGAGCAGGACGTCATAGAAAGTGTGCAGGACCCCAGTGGGAGTGAGCAGGACGTCATAGAAAGTGTGCAGGACCCCAGTGGGAGTGAGCAGGACGTCATAGAAAGTGTGCAGGACCCCAGTGGGAGTGAGCAGGACGTCAGAGAAAGGGTGCCGGGCCCCAGTGGGAGGGAGCAGGGACGTCATAGAAAGTGTACAGGACCCCAGTGGTAGTGAGCAGGTTGTCATAGAAAGTGTGCAGGACCCCAGTGGGAGTGAGCAGGACGTTATAGAAAGTGTGCAGGACCCAGTGGGAGTGAGCAGGATGTCATAGAAAGTGTACAGGACCCCAGTGGTAGTGAGCAAGACGTCATAGAAAATGTGCAGGACCCCAGTGGGAGTGAGCAGGACGTCATAGAAAGTGTGCAGGACCCCCAGTGGGAGTGAGCAGGACGGCATAGAAAGGGGGCAGGACCCCAGTGGGAGTGGGCAGGACGTCATAGAAAGTGTGCAGGACCCCAGTGGGAGTGAGCAGGACGTCATAGAAAGTGTGCAGGACCCCAGTGGGAGTGAGCAGGACGTCATAGAAAGTGTGCAGGACCCCAGTGGGAGTGAGCAGGACGTTATAGAAAGTGTACAGGACCCCAGTGGGAGTGAGCAGGACGTCATAGAAAGTGTGCAGGACCCCAGTGGGAGTGAGCAGGACGTCATAGAAAGTGTGCAGGACCCCAGTGGGGTGAGCAGGACGTCATAGAAAGTGTGCAGGACCCCAGTGGGAGTGAGCAGGACGTCATAGAAGTGTGCAGGACCCCAGTGGGAGTGAGCAGGACGTCATAGAAAGTGTGCAGGACCCCAGTGGGAGTGAGCAGGACGTCATAGAAAGTGTACAGGACCCCAGTGGGAGTGAGCAGGACGTCATAGAAAGTGTGCAGGACCCCAGTGGGAGTGAGCAGGTTGTCATAGAAAGTGTGCAGGATCCCAGTGGGAGTGAGCAGAACGTCATAGAAAGTGTGCAGGACCCCAGTGGGAGTGAGCAGGACGTTGTAAAAAGTGTGCAGGACCCCAGTGGGAGTGAGCAGGACGTCATAGAATGTGTGCAGGACCCCAGTGGGAGTGAGCAGGACGTCATAGAAAGTGTGCAGGACCCCAGTGGGAGTGAGCAAGACGTTATAGAAAGTGTGCAGGACCCCAGTGGGAGTGAGCAGGACGTCATAGAAAGTGTGCAGGACCCCAGTGGGAGTGAGCAGGACGTCATAGAAAGTGTGCAGGACCCCAGTGGGAGTGAGCAGGATGTCATAGAAAGTGTACAGGACCCCAGTAGGAGTGAGCAGGACGTCATAGAAAGTGTGTAGGACCCCAGTGGGAGTGAGCAGGTTGTCATAGAAAGTGTGCAGTACCCCAGTGGGAGTGAGCAGGACGTCATAGAAAGTGTGCAGGACCCCAGTGGGAGTGAGCAGGACGTCATAGAAAGTGTGCAGGACCCCAGTGGGAGTGAGCAGGATGTCATAGAAAGTGTACAGGACCCCAGTGGTAGTGAGCAGGTTGTCATAGAAAGTGTGCAGGACCCCAGTGGGAGTGAGCAGGACGTTATAGAAAGTGTGCAGGACCCAGTGGGAGTGAGCAGGACATATAGAAAGTGTGCAGGACCCCAGTGGGAGTGAGCAGGACGTCATAGAAAGTGTGCAGTACCCTAGTGGGAGTGAGCAAGACGTCATAGAAAGTGTGCAGGACCCCAGTGGGAGTGAGCAGGACGTCATAGAAAGTGTGCAGGACCCCAGTGGGAGTGAGCAGGACGTCATAGAAAGTGTGCGGGACCCCAGTGGGAGTGAGCAGGACGTTATAGAAAGTGTACAGGACCCCAGTGGGAGTGAGCAGGACGTCATAGAAAGTGTGCAGGACCCCAGTGGGAGTGAGTAGGACGTTATAGAAAGTGTGCAGGACCCAGTGGGAGTGAGCAGGACGTTATAGAAAGTGTGCAGGACCCCAGTGGGAGTGAGCAGGACGTCATAGAAAGTGTGCAGTACCCTTGTTGGAGTGAGCAGGACGTCATAGAAAGTGTGCAGGACCCCAGTGGGAGTGAGCAGGACGTCATAGAAAGTGTGCAGGACCCCAGTGGGAGTGAGCAGGGCGTCATAGAAAGTGTGCAGGACCCCAGTGGGAGTGAGCAGGACGTTATAGAAAGTGTGCAGGACCCCAGTGGGCGTGTGCAGGACCCAAATGGGAGTGTGCAGGACCCCAGTGGGAGTGAACAGGACCCTAGTGGGAGTGTGCAGGATGTCGTAGAAAGTGTGCAGGACCCCAGTGGGAGTGTACAAAACCCGAATGGGAGTGTGCAGAACGTCATATAAAAAGTGCAGGACCCCAGTGGGAGTGTGCAAACGTTGGAGGAAGTGTGCAGGACCCCAGTGGGAGTGTGCAGGACGTATCGGAAGTGTGCAGGACCACAGTGGGAGTGTGCAGGACCCCAATGGAAGTGTGCAGGACATCATAGAAAGTGCGCAGGTCCCCAGTAAGAATGTCCAGGACGTCATGGAATGGGTGCAATACCACAGTAGGGGTGTACAGGACGTCGTGAAATGTGTTCAGGGCCCAGATGGGAATGTGCAGGACGTCATAGAAAGTTCGCAGGGCCGCAGTGGAAGTGTGCAGGACGTAATCAAGAGAGGAGATTTAAAACAGCGAGTTTTTGTCACTTTTTTCCTGCGAAATCTTAGCCTTTGTGTAGCGAAGAAAACAGATAGGAAATCATGTATCTTGAGAAGCGTGCAACGCGTTTTGAGGAGTACGCGAAACTCTGGAGACACTTCCTCGCCAGTCTGACAAAAGAAGCAGCAGCTCCACTTCCGCATATTCTCTGATCGTCACACATTACAACCGCTCAGTCATTTTGATTCACTAACTTCGATAAACCAGTTTTATATATGTTGAAAGTCTGAGCTTATCAAAATCTGCTTCACAAGAACATAAACATCAACGGACATATTTCATTTATTGAGAACAAAGGCATGGTGTTGGTCAACAAGTGAAACCACATCTTGAACGCGAGTGCTTTTTTCTTAACATGACAGGGATGGTAAAGCGAGAATAATAGCTTGGGTACATTACAGACGGAAGGGGTCGTAAATAAGATGCCGGTAACAACCGACGATCTACCGCTGGCTTCTTATGTTTTGCTTTTTTATGCCACGTTTTTTATACCCTACGCTCTGCTATAAATGTCCGGCAGCCAGTTCTGCTCAGGAGAGTTCATACGGACAGCAACTTTTGGATATACGGAAGGCAGTCAACACCGTTTTGCCAGAATAATCTGCCTCAGGAAGCTAGCGGACGTGAAAATTTTTTTGAGCGAAAACTTCGCTAGGTCTCGCTAGTTCTCATTAGTGTTCGTAAAATGAAGGTTATTTGAAATGATTCGGATATCAGGGAAAAATCGGATATTTCAGAATTTTTTGTCACTAAATCCCCTAGTTACTTGAAAGTTGTGATCATTCTGCCGTTATGGTCCAGATACATCTTAACGTAAACCTTTCAGTTCAGGTTAAAGCCGAAAGAAGCGATTTCTGCGATTATCCTCAATGAGTCGTATTTAATGTATATTGGCTACGTAATCACCGTCATCACTTCCGGTGAGCTCTAGTCGGATACACCGAGTGATTTTCTCAACCTCACCCCATCATTCTAATCATACGTATCGGTCGGGTGGGTGTTGAGGGTCTTGGGGGTTAGGGTTGGTGGGTGGGTGTTGGGGGGTGTCGGTGGGTTACAGATGCAAATAGCACCAACTCTGACAGGGGCCTAAATGACATGTTAAATACCGTAACCTACAGTAAAGCTCAGAATTTCGACAAATGGACTCCAGATTCGTGTTTACCACCCTAGATTACCCCTACATACAACTTTCGAGTTTAATCCGAGAAAATTTTTTGCAACTCCAAAAAAAAAGCCTGATGGGTACTCCTGCCTTCTCGCGAGGCTTTAAAAACGCTCATAACATTTTTGAACCTGCAGCTCGGGGCGGGATACTGCGCATTTTTAGTATTGATCCAAAAGAGATACTAACGATACTAGTCGTTTTCGCAGGTCCGACCAAAGCTTTGTATGCTTCCTTTGTAAGGCCTCTCTCAGAGTTCGATCACCGCGCGACGCGACGGGATGATAATCATGAGCATCGATCTAGATCGCGTCGCCCGTCGATCCGTATTCAGAACGCCATCGCGGCGATCAGCGAGGGACGTGTGATATAGGTCTATTAGAATGAATTTCTTCGGGCTCCGCAAGTAAAAGTCTCGCTCTGCAGTAGCGGGCAACCCCTGTTGCAGTACGTTGAAAATCGGGCTGAGACAAAGGCTAATCGCGCCGGGACCTGGTGGTCCCCAACACTATTATGATCGCGCTGCGTGCTGCAACAACGGCTATACGGAACTGCGAAGCGGGATTCCGCTCCGACAAGAGTAGAATGACATAACTGCATCTTGCGAAATGTCTGCAAAGCTGGAAAAACAGCGTATTATGCGTGTCATTGGAGGTTTGGTGCAATCACACACGGACCTTTCACTCTACGGCTCGGTTGGAGTACGGTGCTCGTACGATTCTCCTATGTGTTTCGGTTGCTTTCAGGGGAACAGATCCGTTATTATCGCAATCGAAAAAGCCAAACGCATGCGAAACGTAATAATGCTATCCCGTAAGACTAAACTCCCACATAGTGACCTTATTATCCTCTAAAAATCTACTATGTGGCTGAAAAGTTCCCACACTCTTTAAGCTAGCGTTACAGGTTACCGACACCACTTGTAAATCAACAAAACGGCTTACATCAAAAACCAAAAATCTCATCAGGTTAACGAGAATAAATTTTACCACAGAACATGATATAAATATGTATTTGAAACTGCCTTCAAAGAACTGTTGGAAAAATGTCGTCACGTGGTTTACTTGGTTGGCGTGGGTCGCGCGCGCCAGCTTTGGGAAACCTGTTCTCTGATAAAAAGATTCTTAAGGCTCATTCATAGCTGATCACTTCGACTAGTCGCGGCACTGCTAACAGGTACAAAACCCGTCGCGACAACAGATCTTGCACTGAGTCGCGACGGGTTGGAACAGTTTGCCGTTTCAGTCACGATTGCCGAGCGACTGGGGTATTTCATAGCTAGTCGAAGCGACCTGCTCGATTTTGTTAGGTCGCTTCGACTAGTCGCGTCGCTTGCATGAGGCCTAGTGCATACTTGCGTCGCGGCGACGGGGTCGCGGTGTAGGAACTGATACAACCCGCCGCGCCCAGCGCAGTGATCGATCGCGCCCAGCACTGACAATCGTCGCGCGCGGCCGATCTAGTGGGAGCTGCTATAAGCGACGGTGTCGTGCCTGCGTCGCGGCCAATCTACACTTTTCCTCAATGTGCGCGCTGTTTAGCGCCATCTGGATGGTGTGTCGTGTCGTCGTGCACTGCACTACGACACCGCGACGTAAACGCCATACATCCGTCCTGGAAGGCAATAAAACGTTTATTTCAACAACTTTTGGTTGGTATATGACCTCGAATCCGTTTGTTGTGTGCTCTAATCGACAGTTCGCGTAGATTATATAACGACGATCGGCCAATCGGAGGTTTTCATTTTTTCTCATGATTTTTTATTGCAATGCACTACTCACTATTCCTTGTCCAAAATTATGTTCGCATTGATAATCATATAAAGAGACACTATTTTGAGAACAAATATCACGAAAATGGAAAAATGACATCGAAATTCACAGAGACTGGCGCTATTCCACTTTTTGAAATTCCATTGAAATTTTTCCGCTCGGGACTTTTGCCAGGGTTGATCTGGGCGGTCAACCCAAGTCTCAGATTTGTTGACCGATTCGAAAAGGTTGTGATAGGATTACGCCGATAATTATTCTAAGTCGGTGGGTAAATGTTCTAGATTTAGGGGTGCAACCTTGCCTAGAATGAGTCTTTTTGGGTGCTGATCACTAGAGTGTTGGAACAAATAATTTTTTTTGAATATTCGAATAAACGAATAATTCGAATAATCCACTTCTTCGAATATTCGATTATTCGAATAAATGAGGGCTGTAGTAAACCCCCTCAAAATAAAGTTAAGATGATCTTAAACGATCGTATGAAGAAATGTTGGGATGATCTGTAAGATTATCTTGATGATATGGTGAAGGATATGAATCTCATCTGTAAGCGCATCATTCAGATGATGAACATTTTTAAGATGATGCTAATTTCATCAGGTTAGCTGAACTTCTACAGATCAGCTGGACAGTGAAAAGCGAGAGAGCATGCATTTCCAGAGAAGCTCGTCTTATCTTTAAGAGTAACCCCGGAGCGCCTCTTATTCTTCAGATGAAATACCAGTTATCGTTATCAGCTATCACAAAACAACAAACATCTGATTTCATTCATTGAAAAAGAAGGTAATGAGTTGGTCGATTAGAGAATGACCACCTACAGAATAAGGGCCGTTTTTTCTTATTCTCACAGGTATAATCATGTGTTATCATATCATGAATATGCGAGGACGACCGCTTTAGAGCGAATCACCGCCAATGAAATGAATACGGGCCTAAGTTCAGCGACGAGCTGCGATTGATAGCGATAATTATGAATCAATACGAAATTAAGATCATCTGAAACTGGTCTGGAAGAATATCAGATCATCTTATCAAAATAATATCAGATCATCTGATAGGGGTGGTTTACTACAGCCCTGAATATTTCACTTCTTTGAATATTCGATTATTCGAATAGTCCGAATAATCCACTTCTTTGAATATTCGAATATTCGAATATTATTCGGATAAACGAATATTTGGGCAACACATTGCGTACTCTCCCATCCAATCCACTCAGGCAAACTGGGGCATCGACAACAGGTTGAGAAGTTGTCATCTCATAAACTGCACCCTCTTGACAACTCAAATCGCTCACATTGTAAGCCCGACAACTGCCCGTTGCCCAGCAACGTCCGCCTGTTGTCGGGCTGTTGACATTTTAACCTGTCGCGTTTAGCGGCCTATTTAGCAGCGGTTCACATCCTGCAAGACTTTTATGTGGCTTAGGAACTACTTTGCACCGACCCGCGTCGCGTTCGGCGCATCGACACGCGTCGCGGTCAGCTTACCTACACGCATCGCGGTCGGCACACCGACGCGCGTCGCGGTCGGCAAATCGATATGCGTAGCGGTCGGCGCGTCGACACGCGTCGCGGCCGACACACCGACACGCAGCGTGGTCGGTACACCCACGCGTCACGGCTGGGTCGCCCAACCTCCACTGAGGCCGCCACCGGATGGGCAGGGCTTCCAGATGCTGGGAGGTGCCAATGTACCGCATACTCGGGTAATTGAACCGGCTGCACTCTTGTCACTTAAAGGCCGTGTTCACGATGAAAATTAATTTTTCTGTTTTCCCGCCTATCTTGAAAACGGCCCCACGCTGATTCCAATGATGTCTCTGATATCGTACAAGACCTTCTGGGAATGGAGTTATGGCCCCTCAAAAATTGAGTTAGGGAAAGCATGGTGGACGAGTTGTCCGAGGCTTGTAACTTCCGTTTTTTGCAGCCGAGGTATGGGAGCTGACCTGAGTGAAGAGAGAAGTTGAGAACGAAGGGAAGAACGGGGCTATTGATCGGAAACCATCGCTCATCTCACGGTCTCGAGTTTTCATTTTTTCACGTCGGTGGGCGTGTTGTGCGCTTTTGAGGTTTGCCTTGCGCTCGAAGTGGCAACTTCGGGCTATTTTGGAGCTTTTCCTGGCTCGTTTTCATGCGTTTTTTCGACGTCAACGTTACATTGTGCCCCTCCACTACTTTGCTTTGGAGATGGAAACTCGATTGACTCGAGCGCAAAGTGTGTCGAGACGCAATTGCGGACCGGAATTCAACCCAGATAAGCACAGTAACTTTATATTTATGAGGTACTGAAGAATTGTGAGACATTAGTAGTCATTAAGCTAAGATGTTTGAAATGTAAAATCAGGGCGAAATTGAATGCCATCTTATCGAATATTCAAATTATTCGTGCTGAGTATCCGAATAAACCGAATATTTCACTTCTTTGAATATTCGAATATTCGAATCAACGAATATTTCACTTCTTTGAATATTCGATTATTCGAATAACCCGAATAATCCACTTCTTTGAATATTCGAGTTATTCGAATATTCGAATATTATTCGAATAAACGAATATTCGGGCAACACTCTACTGATCACTATGCAATTCATCATCGGCTTATGATTTTTTTTGAATCGCGATCTTTACGGTGTATAAAACGTCGCTCAGCCACCTCACATGATTTTGGAATTTCGAAAGAAGTATCTCATCTAATGATCACTGTCCTAAAAATCTCCAAAGGTGAAGTTTTAGTCAAATTTGAAATTGAACGAAATCACCTCACATATTGAGTAATCACTTCAAAAGGGAGAGAACGAAAACGATACAGCTCCGTGTCAATCACCTACGAATGAGCCTGTATAGGATTATAAAAGATTAGACCATGTTATTAAAAGGAGATGAAAAAACACGCTGTCAAGAAAATAGTGTGTATTTGGTCGTGGACGCAATATTGCGTCATCTCCATTTGCAGGCGACGGGCCGATCACCAATCACGTCGTTGAGCACTCTCTGTCGCGGCGACGCCGTCGCACCCACGACGAACTATGCACTAGGCCTGACGGAAGCGATTCGTCTAGTCGAAGCGACTAGGCCGTAATCTTTCGTCAGGACGTGATGTATTCGGCGCCAAATTGCGGACGTCAGAGCTCACCCACATGAAAGACGGCATGTGAAAGGGAAAAACGAATATTTTTCACACATTTACGATTATAGAGATGAGAAGGTTCAATAAGGCTACCGAGAAATCACATTTCATGCAGAGCTTTCGGCAATTACTAACGTCAGTTGAAGTTTTATGTTTCTGTGCAAGCAAATTCCATCCCGTCGTCTTTTGAAACCATGTTTTTGTTGGAAAACTATGCAAGACTGATTTATTTAGAAGATTAAAGCACCGAAGTCACAAAAAATCAGGAGGAATCAGCAAAAACCGAGAAAAAATGTTTTTTTTTAATCCTGCGGCGTTGTCCGCAATTGTTCGTATTTTTTTACGCAAAACTGCGACCGCCCGAGCGACTCGAAATCAGTGGACGAAGCGATTTGAATTCACTTCGTCCAGCGATTTCGAATCGCGGCAGTTTTGTTGGTCGCCTCGACTTCATGTCGAAGCGACCAGCTATGAATGAGCCTTTAGAATATCTCAGCTGCAGAATCGCCAGCTGTGGGACAAGCTGCTTGAAAAAAACTCCAGCAGAAGGGTTCTCATTAAAGAAAGACTGGGCACCGAAAAATTCGGCCAGTTCGACTGCTGTTCCGTGGAATCGGTTACGGGATTCTGAAGCAAAGATGTTTGGTCATAGAATTCGTCAGAGTTGGACTCGGTGATTTTTCTGGCTTGATACATCCTGCGCCAAAAATATCTGGAAAACGATACGCTACATCGGTTTCGTTGAGAATAGCATTGTTGCATGGTTTGAATCGAATTACGGATGAAAAGTATGCGAGCAAAGCGGGGGATTCCCAAGCACGAATGTGTAAATGTGTTGAAGCCGAAGGATATGATTTTGATGTTGACTCCGAATTTTTGTGCTAGAAATTATTGTCCTTGATCTAGAGAAGCCTCTGCTTTCTGAAATGGGTTCATTTGATGATTCGCAAGCAATAGGCACAACTTTTCACTCCGAATAAAAAAGGCGGGATCTTTTCAGCCCTGTACATGTGACGCCGCAAGCACCGCATCATTAATCCCATAAAAATACGTACAGGCCATAAAACGGCCAATGTCTCACCGTCGACTGCGTACCACGCGCTGCGCGACCGCACGCGTGGTACGCAGTCGACGATGAGACATTGGCCGTTTTATGGCCTGTATACAAGGTTATCGTGAGAAACTTACGACATGAGTAACCCAGCCAGAATAAACATATTGAATACATTTCTTTTGATAGCTGAGCTTGTTGTATTTCTCCAACAGTTTTTGGTCTTTCGTCTCCTTATCCTCTTTGATCAATATAACCTGGATATTTTCCTTCGTAGCCTGAAATTATTTTGTTCGCGAGACTTTGCCTTGAACGAAGTTAACATACGAGAGACCGCGGGTCCACACAGCGCACCCACGCCATAAAACGTTGAATACTCGAAAAGTTTGAAGACGTACGACCTCTATTTGAAGGCATCCACGGGTAGAATGAAATGACGAAGAAACCGAGAAAAACGCACCAGAAGGGCACGAAATCCTTTACTCTCACCCCGCTTCTTTACTCTCAGTGGAATTGTTTGTTGTAGCAATGAAATCGTTTGTGGACCCGTCTTTTGCAATTTTCTGTTTTGTGTTTCTCCGTTCTTTCCTTCGGACCCTAACCAATACTGTTTCCCCAGAATATCCTTCCATGTTTGATTTCTTCCATTTTCAGCGGAGTAACCATCGTGAACATGTTCATACAACCGGACTAGTCCGGCCCAGAGAATAATATCTCTGAAATAAGTGCGTTTCTCGCCGTTTCTTCGTAATTTTGATAACACTTGGTAGTCAAAGCATTGTTTTGAGTGGAAAACTCGGGAACGAAAATCATCGTGAACACTGCTTTTAATACGAGCAGCTTATTTATAATATGTCCTATTCACAGTCACAGTGGCTAACAATATTGAGCGTTCCTGCAGCTTCGGAAATTTCAAGCTTCAGATAAGCAGTTCCTGCACGAGAAGTGAAACATCTAGCACGGAGATCAGTTTTTGGTTGATTAAGTGTAATTTTGAAGCGACTTCCTCTTTGTCGTGATTGAAAAGGCGCCGGAATAAGGCGAAAACTTCCCGAATGATCCGACATACCTGTCTCAAGATCCTCGGAACAGCGCCGCAACACGCTTCCACTATTAGCGTGCTCTTTGCGGACTGAACGCGAGTGCGTAGGTGGACTGAAATATTGCCAGCCAAGACTGTCACAGCGGGGACTGCTGCACATGCTCATCGATGTGGATGAATGCAGTCCTCTCGAAGAATAAAAAGCATACTACTTTCAAGAAAAAGTTGTTAAACAAGCTTCACTGTTGGAATATCTCCGAGAGAGTTGCACTTCGATCACAAGTGTAGGAGTACCCTGCGATTCCACATCCTCCCCGCCGGAATACCTTCTCTGGCAAACTGGGGCGTCGACAACAGGCTGATCCGCCCACTATGAGTCACCGCTGGCCAACGCGCAGATATTCGGCAGGGCCGTGGCCGCGACTTATGCTCTGGTCAATGTCGAGCTGTTGCACAGCTAACGCTCTAGATACAAGGGAAGTATTCGACGCATTTTTCAGACATGCTGTGAATGATGAAAGCGCAGCCGGTTCAATTACCCAAGTTTGCGGTACGTTGACCCCGCCTAGTATCTGGAGGTCCTGCCTATCCGGTGGTGACCCCAGTGGAGGCTGGGCGACCCAGCCACGGCGTGTGTCGGAGTGCCGACCGCGACGCGTGTCGGAGTGCCTACCGCGACGCGTGTCGGAGTGCCGACCGCGACGCGTGTCGGATTGCCGACCGTGACGCGTGTCGGAGTGCCGACCGTGACGCGGGTCGGAGTGCCGACCGCGACGCGTGTCGGAGTGCCGACCGCGACGCGTGTCGGAGTGCCGACCGCGACGCGTGTCGGAGTGCCGACCGCGACGCGTGTCGGAGTGCCGACCGTGACGCGTGTCGGAGTGCCGACCGTGACGCGTGTCGGAGTGCCGACCGCGACGCGTGTCGGAGTGCCGACCGCGACGCGTGTCGGAGTGCCGACCGCGACGCGGGGTGGAGTGCCGACCGCGACGCGTGTCGGAGTGCCGACCGCGACGCGTGTCGGTGTGCCGACCGCGACGCGTGTCAGAGTGCCGACCGCGACGCGTGTCGGTAAAAAGTAGTACCTAAGCTAGATGAAACACTCCTGTAGGATGCGAACTGCTGCTAAATAGGCCACTAAACGCGTCACATCGAGTTGTCAACAGCCCGACAACAGGCGGACGTCGCTGGGCAACGGGCAGGTCTTAGGCTAACAATACGCGCGATTTGACTTTTCAACAGGGACGGTTTGTGAGATGACAACTTATCAACCTGTTGTCGACGCCCCAGTTTGCCTGAGTTGCAATTACGCTCTCTCAAAATTCTGTGAAAGCCAGCCGCTTACGGATCATACTATTTCATGACATCTAAAATATGCAAAAAAAATGCAATTTCTGTGAGGAAAGTGTTAAGTTGGAAACACATCGCGACGAGAAACTCCAGTTCTTAGATTCAAATGTTTGATTGTCTTGACTGCCTTGTCGCTTATTTGACGGCAGAACACCAGGTTTCACAGTTTCAGCCACAAAAAGGTGGCTGAAAAACCAGAATATGTTACTAGCGTGTTTAAGGTCTCTTTCGAAAGACGCACTCACCATACATGACCCCGCGCATGGTATTTGCATCTCTCAGACCAGCAAGAAAAGCAAAGCGATGTTTCGGACCCGGTAAAGACGCCTTTATCTAGAATTCGGGCAGATTGGATGCACGAAGCTAGTCTGCAAAGTTAGCGCGAAAATTTATAATATTGATTTTTGTTCGGTGACGTTCCGTGAGTCCAAGTTCTGACAAGTTCAGTACTTACATCCAGCGACCTGTGTCAATTGGCTGCAGATCCACGCTCACACCCTGGTCTCTACAGCCGTAGCATGCCAACGCGGTTTTCGTGCTACACGGCTAATTTAGTATGAAAATCCACGATTCTGAGGTACCCTTCAAAGTTAAAGGCAGCAGACACGCTCAAAAATGGTATCGATTTTATGACATAAATAAAGGATCTGGAGCTGGTATTATAGGGAACTGACGAAAAAAAAACGAGCGAAAACTGGGCGCAAATAGAGGAATAACTGTTATTTTGTTATCGTGTGAAAATGAACGAGTTTCACTGTGCGCGGTTGAAACAGTGAATATCAGCAATTAAACGGTTGAAATGGACGAGCCAATATACTCTTACAGCCTGTACTGGAACGTGAACCTCGTTGGAAGCATCAAAAACCAGCAAAAGTGACCGTATTAGTACTATCAATCTGGACGAGTTTGTATTTTAGGGCGGGATTGCAGAAGCTCAGGGGCGGGGTTGCAAAAAATTTTCGATTTGCATTGCTGAAATTCAGTAATTTTGATTCGTTTTCGACGCTTCCAACGGCGTAAGCGGCCTACTAGGAGCCATGGGACTTCAGAAACGTAGTTATCTCAACAACTTTTTCGAGCGTGTCTGCTGCCTTTAAGTTATCAAAATCAAATTGGAATAGGAGCGACCTGCACCCATTTCCAGCCTCCTGCAGAGAAATGAGCTCCTTAGCTTAGTTTAACACTTAGGAGACCGCGAGTTCCACGGCTAGCCCTCGTAGCGGACCGGCGCGCTTCACGGCCAATCACTTTAGTGAGTTTTTAAACTGACTTTTTATAATGACTGCCTAAGTTAAAAAGAGATATATGGCGCTCAATATCTTCATACCAGTTATGGAAGCTGAATTAAGCACAGATATAAAAGCAATAATTAGAAGGAATCCCTTTTTCTTGAAGTAAAACGAAAAAACCGAGTTTTTGGCGTGGGTGCACAGTGTGGACACGAGGTCCCAGAAGCAAAACAGCCGTGGGTGCGCAGTGTGGACATGCGGTCCATTAAGTGTTTAGGTGTACCAACGTGATCCTGAAGGACGTCCGAAAAAAGGAGATTAGCAACAGAAACGAGTGGTTTTTTTCACATTTTTCTCGAATATAAGTAAACCATTTCTAACGATTTTTGGGCGGGTATACCAACGTTTTGCGCTTCTTTCAATGGAATTCAGAACTAATTTCTACGTTCAATCCTAACTAAAATTTCCAGAAAGCGGTTGCGCACGGGGCCGATTCAAAACCAAATTTGGTGCACAATTCAGGATATCAACACACCCGACGGTTCAATCACCAAAGATTGAGGTATCTGGACCTCGCTTAGCTCCTGGAGCCCCGCCGAACCACTTGCGGCCCCGTATGGCGGTTCGGCGAATTGCGTCTTGGTTACTTTTGGTTACTTTTCACTACTTCTGGGTTCTTTTTCGGCTATTTCTGGTCCGATTTCGTTGCCCTGACCCTACGAATTTTCCGAGTAGCTGCAAGGAATCTAATGTTTACTTTGGAACTTCCATCAAAACTTCAGTAGGCTGCCGTATGTTGGTTAGCCGTCGGTCTACTTTTCACATTTTCCGAGAACTCGGCCAGAAGGGTTGCCTTAGGGACTGAATGTCAGCCGTAGGTCAACGCGAAAAAATCCACAGGAAATTCGCTTTGGTGTTATTTGAGGTGCTGAACAACAGAGTGATTTTGGATCGAATTCCGCAGTTCGTTATCCGTTGGTAAGCGCTTCAGGATTTAGTGTGCCTTCACTCAGGTGGTTATTTGGGGGGGGGGTGCTGAGCTCGGAAGTGATGATCATTTCCGGATTTCTGATGTTGTTTTCGTAGGTGACACCAGAAAAATTTCGCAGGTCACACCGAGAGTCAGAGATGGAGATTAATATATCTGTATCTATATTTGTATCTATCTATATCTGTATTAATATATCTGGGCGTCGTGTATCTGAAGTCTGTCCATTTTTTGAATTCCAAAAATTGTGGTGCGCGCGAAGCGCGCACCAGGATTTGGCTTTGATCTCTTCCCGCGCGGATACTCTACAATGAGATCACCTATTCTAACCGTCACCAGAAGTATGAGCTGTACACCATTCGATGCGCTGCAAGAAATTACATATATGTGTGCAACTTTCCATCCCAACTGGCCCCCACTTTCTAAAGTTATGACCTCTCAAAGTACGAAAAACGTTCTCCGCCTCCGCCTCCGCCTCCGCCTCCGCCTCCGCCTCCGCCTCCGCCTCCGCCTCCGCCTCCGCCTCCGCCTCCGCCTCCGCCTCCGCCTCCGCCTCCGCCTCCGCCTCCGCCTCCGCCTCCGCCTCCGCCTCCGCCTCCGCCTCCGCCTCCGCCTCCGCCTCGGCCTCCGCATCCGCCTCCGCCTCCACCTCCACCTCCGTCCGTCGAAAACCATTTTTTTGGAAGGCGTGGACCCGCTCGAAAATTTGTGGCTGGAGGTAATCGGCCACGGGATAGACGAAAATAATTGGCAGAACTCACCATAATGACTCCTGGGCCCCTAACGGGCGATTCAAACTCGGAAGCCGGCCTCTCAAGATTAGTTTATGAAAATGGTGGGTTTTTCGTTTCAAGTCATTGTTTTCTTAGACTCCATATAAACACCTTGCTCTCCAGGGTGGTGTACTTATAAACGTCCGGCTCGAAAGAGGACGCTGTGCGGGATTGATGTACTTGACCGCGGCGCGTATTCGTTCCAAGCGCACCATCGGTAAGAAGGCGTCGCACGGTGCGCTGAAGTTTCGGTTGACTATGCGAGACCGCAGTAGGAGTATGCAGGACGTCATTGAACTACAGCAGGACCTCAGTAGGAGTGTGCAGGACATCATGTGACCTGTGCAGGACCTCAGTAGGAGTGTGCAGGACATCATGGAACGTGTGCAAGACCTTAGTAGGAGTGTGCAGGACATCATGGGACCTGTGCAAGACCTCAGTAGGAGTGTGCAGGACATCATTGAACGTGTGCAGGACCGTAGTAGGAGTGGGCAGGACATCATGGGACGTGTGCAGGACCCCAGTAGGGGTGTGCAGGACGTCGTAGAATATGTGCAGGACCTTAGTAGGAGTGTGCAGGACATCATGGAACGTGTGCAAGACCTTAGTAGGAGTGTGCAGGACCTCAGTAGGAGTGTGCAAGACATCATGGTACCTGTGCAGGACCTCAGTAGGAGTGGGCAGGACATCATGGAACGTGTGCAAGTCCTTAGTAGAAGTGTGCAGGACGTCATGGGACCTGTGCAGGACCTCAGTAGGACTGTGCAGGACATCATTGAACGTGTGCAGGACCGTAGTAGGAGTGGGCAGGACATCATGGGACGTGTGCAGGACAATAGTAGGGGTGTGCAGGATGTGGTAGAATGTGTGCAGGACCTCAGTAGGAGTGTGCAGGACATTATGAGACCTGGGCAGCATCCCAGTAGGGAGTGTGCAAGACATCATGGTACCTGTGCAGGACTCAGTAGGGAAGTAGAGTGCAGGACATCATGGAACGTGAGCAAGTCCTCAGTAGAAGTGTGCAGGACATTATGGGACCTGTGCAGGATCCCAGAAGGGGTGTGCAGGACGTCGTAGATTGTGTGCAGGACCTCAGTAGGAGTGTGCAGGACATCATGGAACGTTTGCAGGACCTTAGAGTGAGTATGCGGGATGTGGTAGAATGTGTGCAGGACCTCAGTAGGAGTGTGCAGGACATCAAGGAACTTGTGCAGGACCCCAGAAGGGGTGTGCAGGACATCATTGCACGTGTGCAGGACCCCAGAAGGGGTGTGCAGGACATCATGGAACGTGTGCAGGACCTCAGTAGGAGTGTGCAGGACATTATGAGACCTGTGCAGCATCCCAATAGGGGTGTGCAGGACGTCGTATAATGTGTGCAGGACCTCAGTAGGAGTGTGCAGGACATTATGGGACCTGTGCAGCATCCCAGAAGGGGTGTGCAGGACGTCGTAGATTGTGTGCAGGACCTCAGTAGGAGTGTGCAGGACATCATGGAACGTTTGCAGGACCTTAGAGTGAGTGTGCGGGATGTGGTAGAATGTGTGCAGGACCTCAGTAGGAGTGTGCAGGACATCAAGGAACTTGTGCAGGACCCCAGAAGGGGTGTGCAGGACGTCGTAGGATGTGTGCAGGATCTCAGTAGGAGTGTGCAGAACATCATGGGACCTGTGCAGGACCTCAGTAGGAGTGTGCAGGACATCATGGAACGTGTGCAAGACCTTAGTAGGAGTGTGCAGGACATCATTGCACGTGTGCAGGACCCCAGAAGGGGTGTGCAGGACATCATGGAACGTGTGCAGGACCTTAGTAGGAGTGTGAAGAACATCAAGGGACGTGCGCAGGACCTCAGATTAATGTCCAGGACACCGTATGCAAGTCATGCCTCCGAATCAACAAGAGCGATAGTTAAAGGCAGTGTTCACGATGAAAATCGTTTTTCTGTTTTTTCGCCTATCTTGAAAACAGCCCCATGCTGATTCCAATGGTGTCTCTGAAATCATACAAGACCTTCTGTGAACGCAGGTATGTTCCCTCAAAGATTGAGCTATGGAAACATGGTGGACGAGTTGTCCGAGGCTTGTAATTTCCGTCTTATGCAGCCAATCTATGCGAGCTGACCTGAGTAAAGAGAGAAGTTGAGAATGAAGGGAAGAACGGGGCTAATGACTGGAAATCATCGCTCCTCTCACAATCTCGAGCATTCATTTGTTCACGTCGGTGGGCGTGTGATGCGCTTTTGGGGTTTTCAATGCGCTCGAAGTTGCAAGTTCGGGCTCTTTTGGGGCTCTTCCTGGCTCGTTTTCATGCGTTCTTTCGACGTTAACGTTACAGAGTGTCCCTCCACTACCCAGTGGAATTTCGAAAGCTTCTTTCATCGTGAACACTGCCTTTAAGTGCGCCAGAACAAAGCTATCGTAATCTCACTCGAGTTGGCTCTAAAATTTTCTAAATTCTGACTCCGAATTCGCTACATCTTCACCACCGGTGGTGCGGTTTTCCTGCTTTGTAGTCCGGGCAGATCCTCAACTGCAGGCCTTTGGAGATTGACGGTGTGTGAATGAAGACACACCGTTCTTCACTTTTTTTTATACTTTACCCTTGATCAATTGGGTTTCATCAAACTTGTTTCCGAGGGCCGAATAACATCATTCCTAAGATTACGGTAGTCCTCTTCTGGCGCACTTAACTATCGTTCTTGTTCCGAATCAGACATACGGGCCGGCGCAGACGAGCCACATCAGCACGAACCGGTGAAGTTTGGCTAGAGCCGCTGTCCCTGGGTCTATCCTAGACGTGGTGGGGCCACCCAAGATTTACTGGGACATGTGCAGGACCTCAGTAGAGATTTGCGGAACGTCGTATGATTTGTGCAGAACCTCGGAGTCAAAACACGTCACAAATGGTCTCCGGCATGAAAATGATAAAAAAATAATTATCAACCTACACTGTTGAATTGTTGGTTGCCTCATAGGATAGAAATAAGGTGAACAAATGTTGTCCTCTCTATCTCAGTGTAGCTTTCATTAAGGGTACTAGACATTCCGTTATTTAATGAACATCACGAAAACAAAGTGTTACAGATGGTTTAATGGCTATTCTCAGAAATACTGTGGTGCGCGCGAAGCGCGCACCATCATTTGGCTTTGATCTCTTCCCGCGCGGATGCCCTACAATGAGATCACCTATTCAAACCGTCACCATAGGTATGAGCTGTACATCATTCGATGCGCTGCAAGAAGTTACATAAGTGTGCAACTTTTCATCCTAACTGGTCCCCGCTTTCTAAAGTTATGACCTCTCAAAGTACGCAAAAACGTTCTCCACCACCGCCTCCACCTCCGTCCGTCGAAAACCATTTTTTTGGAAGGCGTGGACCAAATCGCTTGAAAATCTGTGACTAGAGGTAATCGGCCACGAGAATGCCGAAAATAATTGGCAGAACTCACCATAATGACTTCTGGGCGATTCAAACTCGGAAGCCGGCCTCTCAAGATTAGTTTATGAAAATGATGGGGTTTTTCGTTATCAGTCATTGTTTTCTTAGACTCCATATAAACACCTTGCTCTCTAGGGTGGTGTATTTTAAACGTCCGGCTCGGAAGAGGACGCTGTGCGGAAGGGTTGTTCTTGAGCGCAGCGCGTAATCGTTACATGCGCACCATCAATAAGAAGGCATCGTAGGGTGTGCTGAAGTTTCGGTTGACTATGCGAGACCGCAGTAGGAGTATGCATGACGTCATTGAACTGCAGCAGGACCTCAGTAGGGGTGTGCAGGACATCATGGAACGTGTGCAGGACCTTAGTAGGGTGTGCAGGACATCATGGGACCTGTGCAGGACCCTAGTAGGGGGTGCAGGACGCCGCAGAATGTGTGCAGGACCTCAGTAGGAGTTTGCAGAACATCGTGGAACGTGTGCAGGACCTTAGTATGAGTGTGCGGGACATCATGGGACCTGTGCAGGACCCTAGTAGGGGTGTGCAGGACGCCGTAGAATGTGTGCAGGACCTCAGTAGGAGTTTGCAGGACATCGTGGAACGTGTGCAGGACCTTAGTATGAGTGTGCGGGACATCATGGGACCTGTGCAGGACCCCAGTTGGGGTGTGCAGGACGTCGTGGAATGTGTGCAGAACATCAAAGAACTCAAGCAGGACCCCAGTAATGGTGTGCAGGAGGTCGTAGAATGTGTGCAGGACCTCAGTAGGAGTGTGCAGGACATTAAGGAACTTGTGCAGGATCTCAGTAGGGGCGTGCAGGACGTCGCAGAATGTGTGCAAGACCTCAGTAGGAGTGTGCAGGACATCAAGGAACTTGTGCAGGACCCCAGTAGGGGTGTGCAGAACGTCGTAGAATGCGTGCAGGACCTCAGTAGGAAAGTGCAGAAAATCATGGAACGTGTGCAAGACCTCAGTAGGAGTGTGCAGGACATCATGGAACGTGTGTAGGATCCCAATAAAGGTGTGCAGGACATCATGGAACGTGTGCAGGACCCCACTAGGCATGAGCAGGACGTCCTGAAATGTGTACAGGACCTCAGTAAAAGTGTGCAGGACATCATTTAACGTGTGCAGGACCTTAGTAGGAGTGTGCAAGACATCATAAAACGTGTGCAGGACCCCAGTAGGGATGAGCAGGACTTCATGGAATGTGTGCAGGACATCAGTAGGAGTGTGCAGGACATCACGAAGCGTGTGCAGGACCCCAGTAGGGATGAGCAGGACGTCATGGAATGTGTTCAGGGCCTTAGTAGGAAAGTGCAGGACATCATGAAACGTGTGCAGGAACACTGTAAGGATGAGCAGCACGTCTTCGAACGTGTGCTGGATCTCAGTAGGAGTGTGCAGGACATCAAGGGACGTGCGCATGACATCAGTTTAATGTTCAGGACACCGTATGCAAGCCATGCCTCCGAATCAACAAGAACGATAGTTAAGTGCGCCAGAACATAGCTACCTTAATATCACTCGAGTTGGCTCTAAAAGTTCTGACTCCGAATTCGCTACATCTTCCCCACCGGTAGTGCTGTTTTCCTGCTTTGTGGTCCAGGTCCAGGCAGATTCTCAACTGCTGACCTCTGGAGAAGGGCTGCGTGTGAATCAAGACACACCGCTCTTCTTTTCTTTTATACTTTACACTTGATCACCTGGATATCATCAAATTTGTTTACGAGAGCCGAATAACATCATTCCTAAGATTACGGTACTCCTCTTCTAGCGCACTTAACTATAGTTCTTGTTCCGAATCAGACATACGGGCCGGCGCAGACGAGCCACATCAGCATGAGCCGGTGAAGTTTGGCTAGAGCGGCTGACCCTGGGGCTATCCTACTCTGCCAATTCGAGACTTGATGCTTCGGGGAAAGCGGCCTTTATCACGCTCTGTTATCATTAGGCTTCAAATTCACCTTTAGCGCCGTCATCAAAGCTTATCCGCGCAAAGGGTGAATTTGCTGAGCGGTCGGATATCAGTCAGAGCAAAGAGCGAAAATACCGCCATCGCTAACATGCTAATGCATATCAGTTGTTGAGCGGCTGGATATCACTCAGCGCAAAGGGTGAAATTACCGCCGGTGCTGGCATGTCAGAAATTTCTAAACAAGTGAAAACATCTCAGCGAAAACATGAAACAATTGATAACGTCTCGATGTGTTTACTATGAGCACAGCCGGTATAAAAGCCGCCTCATCTCGCTAGGGTCCTCATTCGGCATTCTGATGCCGGCCCGGAAAGGTGACTTCGGGTCACTCTCCGGAGGCCAGCATAATTTTGGCTGCTGGGAGGACACAGTGGGTATCCTCACTGTGGGGGGGGGCGAGTTACGCCGCGGCTCGCAGAGGGTGGCTCCTCACCGCGGACCTCGGTGAAGATTACGCCCATGTCGCGGACAAGGCGGGGCTTCTTGCGCTGTGGACCTTCAAATTCGTGAAATTTTCGAGGTAAACTCACCGATTTTTCGAGGTAATTTCACCTCATTTTCGGACCCTCTCTCGCTGAAAGTTCGCATCATTTTCGCGGGATATTCACCTCATTCTCACCTATCCTACCAGCAAATTCACCCATAAAGTGAATTTAACGCCGCAAATTAAGACTTCGTGCCGACTTGTACATGAGCATCAAGTCTCTTTTGCTTAGGCATCAAGTCTCGAATTGGCAGAGCTAGACGGAATGGGGCCACCCAAGATTTACTCATAGAAATGCTGAAAAACTCTGATAAAAGATGCCTGATACTGCGCTAACAATCATTGATTTTATAAGAGCTCTATAGAAATACTTCACCTGTTAGCATTACCAATCGATGGCTCATTTCATTTCTGTCTTGAATGTTAGGTGCCTCACCCCTCTAGGATAGTGCGTAGACCCTGTACAATTGGGTCATCTAGAACTCATTTCTTCATTTTTTCGACTTTGAAATTCAAAAGGTTGTGAAATTTCTGAAAGTTGGGCTCCGCAGAAAAGGTCAAGGATTTGGCTTTGCTCTAAAATGTCGTGAAATTGTTCCATTAGATTTGGCTAGCAAACTGATTTCCTGAATGTAGTGAAATTGTTGAATCGATTTGGCTGTTGTTGGTATATGCAGATTACATAACGCGGCTACTCAACCAGTGGCTACAACACCTAGCACTGCACGAGCTCCTCTTCCTCATATTGCCTTCTCGCTGTTTAATATTGTCCACCGCTACGTATTTAACTATGTCAATCACTGACCGAGTGTCCATCCCATATCTCATAAGGTTATCGCTACCTGGGTTTGGAGCCATATATTTATTCTTCCTTCGGGTTTCAAGTTTCCCTCTATCTCAAGTTTGGTGCTATAGGCCTGCAGCTGGGAACTGAGTTGTCTCCGCCTGTCATCCACACTAATTAACCCCTGACACTTGGAATTATCTTGAAGGCAGTGTTCACGATGAAAATCGTTTTTCTGTTTTCCAGCCTATCTTGAAAACGGCCCCATGCTGATTCCAATGATGTCTCTGAAATCGTACACGACCTTCTGGGAACCAAGTTATGGTCCCTCAAAGATTGAGCTATGGAAACGTGGTGGACGAGTTGTCCGAGGCTTGTAACTTCCGTGTTTTGCAGCCGATCTATGCGAGCTGACCTGAGTAAAGAGAGAAGCTGAGAATGAAGGGAAGAACGGGGCTAATGATTGAAAATCATCGCTCATCTCACGATATCGAGCATTCATTTGTTCACGTTGGTGGGCGTGTGATGCGCTTTTGGGGTTTTCAATGCGCTCGAAATTGCATTTTCGGGCTCTTTTAGGGCTCTTCCTGGCTCGTTTTCATGCGTTCTTTCGACGTTAACGTTACAGAGTGTCCCTCCACTATCCAATCCTAGTGGAATTTCGAAAAGTTTTTTCATGTGAACTCTGCCTTTAAGATACATCACCCAGATACCTAACAGCGGTCAGAGGACAGTATGCATCCTAGGATGCCGCGTGGGTAGGGTCGCTTTCATTGCAGCTTGAATATGAAACGGATTACTATGAATTTATTCCCCGTACCAAGAAACACTGAACGGTTCCAAGCCTCTATCGCTACTTGGGTTTTTGCCTTACTGCCCCCACAACCTTTAATGGCTCCTGACTTTGTCTAGTGACGCCTTTTCGATTATTCTCTAATTCGAACCATGGCCTTGTGGTCGACAGTTAAATCGTTGCGCTGAGACTTGATTTGTTTTTGTATACATTTTCATGGCTCTAACTCGCTACTTAGTGGATTATGAGCACGTCGGCTACGGCGTACAATAAATAAATGAATAAATAAATAAATAAATAAATAATCATTAGATGTAGTGAAATTGTTGCAAACAGATTTGGCAGGAGCTCTATGAATTATCAGAGTCAAATCAGAAGGGGTTTTTCTTGGAGGGCATATTGAATCAAATAAGAACAAGAATAAGTCTAGCAGCAAAACCGTTTCCATACAATGTGAATCGTGAAAGCGTTGAGGACACGAAGACATAGCGTAAGTAGCTAATAAACTGCGTTAGATTTCGTTTCCATGATTTTTATCTAATCGGTGAGGGAAGGTCTGGTATCTTAGTGGGAGTTACACTGAAAAGGCAGAAAAACATTCGAAAACCTTTTTTCTAGTCCATAAGGCCACGTTTCGTTCAGCCATGTTGGCTGAAGGTTATTTTTTTCTTTTTGTCTTCATTCGCTCGCCAGAGGACCTTCTGACGCGTGATTTGACTCTGATAATTCATACAGCTCCTGCCAAATCTGTTTGCAACAATTTCACTACATCTAATGATTATGTAATCTGCATATACCAACAACAGCCAAATCGATTCAACAACTTCACTACATTCAGGAAATCAGTTTGATAGCCAAATCTAATGGAACAATTTCACGACATTTTAGAGCAAAGCCAAATCCTTGACCTTTTCTGCGAAGCCCAACTTTCAGAATCTTGGATTGGTTTCGGATGCTACAATTCCAACGATATGCTCTACTTTACCGATGTTTTTGTAAGCCTAGAGACAAACTTTGAATCCGTGACCAGCACGCTCAAAGATCTATAAATTTCCGTGTTTTAGAGCTTTTCGTAGATGCAAAGTTGAAATACCTTTAAAAATCAAAACACACCAGATCCGAGAGAAAATGGATGATTATTGGCATTTCTCTATTTCTCTGTGGAGCGATATGTTCGCAGGTGGAGTGCAAATGCAGCAATAGGTGTGCACCTTGTAAGAAAGCACGCCCCAATCAAAGTGGTGACCAGCGGGCTGCGTGTCCACACATGTTACCCACAGACACGATTAGCCGCGGAGCGCTACGGCCGTTTGTGTGGATTCGGCGTGGAGCAGACGGTCTCTCAAGTATTACCAAACATCTGCAATTACATCTACAACTACGGAGTAGGCTCAACGAGTCACGATGCCCTTGAAAACGTTCTCCCCGTAATTGGTACGTTTAGATAGATAGTTGTATGTCATCTGTTTCGACTGGTTTGTGCCTTTTTTGTTGACCTCATTTCGACCCTTCCAGAAAAGCCACTCGCTGATTTGATCTGCAAAACAGATGCCGAGTTGTTTACCCGATGAATGAGCGGAAACCGGGACAACAGTTGTATCGCAGTCGTTTCATAATTAATTTAGTGTATTTAGAATGAGTCGACGGTTATTCAGAATAAACTGTTTTCAAGCTCAACTAGATGTATCAAAGTTGATTTCACTAGAAATTAGTGGGAATCAAGTAATCTAAAGAGCTCTAAAGGGAGTCATAGCTACAGTATCGCGCATGTTTTTTTTTGCAAAAACGGCCTTTTGCGGCGTTTTTTAAGCTCACAAAGCGCCGCATCGCCATAACTCCTTTCAAAATTGAGGAAATGAGTTTTTCAGGAAGTTTTCGTGTTGCCCCATGCGAAGCGAATGCAAGGGTACGAGTAGAAAGCCCTTGTAACTCCGGTGATTCGTTCAAAAATAAATATTTCCTTGTATGATTCACATCGACCACAGGTCAAAACAGAACAGATTTCTGCTATCATGACCATCTGATCAGTTATAATGAGGGATTTTGTGGTAGAAATTTTCATTTTCCGATAAATTTCTGCAGTTAGATATATGATTTTGTAGCACTATCGCACAGGACTAAATGCACAATGCAGGCCGTATCTTTTGCGTTTTGGACGAAAAAGACGCAAAAACGCGTCTTTTGCGTCCTTTTCTCATAACTCTGTTCAAAGTGGTCCATTCTGGAATCCGAGGAGATACTTGGAATCAGCATTGAGAGCACTTTATTTTGAGCCCTCACATGTCTTACTCTGCAACAAGGCATATAGGCGTGACACAATCAATCGAGTGCGCGAAACGCGAAGCCGGAATTAGTGTAGGAGGATTGATTGTGTTTATATAACTATTGTGTATATTCTAGTGGAACATTCCGAAGGGATTTTGATTGTAATAATGAGATCTGAATCTCGATTTCTCCCATTTTCGAGTATCTGTATTTCTGTCACTTCCCGGGTCACGTTCTCGTTACCTTACAGATTACAAACGTTACCAATAAACCTGATACTCGGCCAATGATCATTTTTTGTTATCCTGTCTGGAATTAGAACTATAGCGGAGTCCACCAAGAGTGTCTCATTTATTTATCAATAAGAAGCGGTCGGGTGGGGATCAATGTGCATGAATCCCACACCAGCACGCTCGATACCGATTGAGCGAGAGCGGTTGTTCTGCAACGAGTTTCATGTTCATTGATCTCCAATCGACCGCTTCTCATTGATAAGTAAATGAGACACTCTTGGTGGACTCCACTATACAATACCCGCACTAATTTACTTAGAAAAGCCGCAAAAGTCGCGATATCGCGACTTTTGCGACATTTCGTCATAACTCGGCACAAAGTGCTTCATTCGAGCAGTGAAGGAGATACTTCGAATCAGCACAGAGAGCTCTACCTTTTGAGTTTTTCATATCGTACGGCCATAAAAGGCATATAGAGCTAACACAATTAATCGACTTGGCGCAAGGAAATTTCAGGTATTTTCTGGTTATTTGACGCAATGCCACCTCCACCTCAACGGTATTAACGTGATAGAGAACAGCTTAATAAACTATTTACGGCTGACCGACTTTTTCTGCGAAATTTCGGTTTTTTGAATTGCTAAACCCGAATATTTCACCATTTCTACAGCGACAATGCTCCTCTTGCTTGGATTCACAGAGAGTAGCAATGTTTTTCATGAATTGTGTGTGAATCCATCCATGGTAGAAAACTTGGAGAGAATTTAGGCCGTAAAAAGTGGTTTGCAGCGACGTTTAATGAGTGATCATCGACTGCAGCCCTTGCAACAATGCCCGTACTCCCTCTCAGAGGCTGGTACTATTTGTAGCTCCTCGCTGAACATGATGAATAGTTTGAAAAACCTTCTTAGATTTTTTGCCATTTATTCATTTCATGCTCAAAATCGTGTGTTAATTATCGGAAACTTCTATTTGTTTTCCGATGTCGGGCGACCAACGATCAGCCGCTTCCCGAACTTTAGGATGCTGACGGTTACGGCTTTCAAATTGTATAATGTTTTCTTATTTAAGTTCGAACAAATCCCTCTGTGTTTCTCAGATCTAAAAGAGTAATTCATCGCTGGTCCCTCGCTTTGAGTCTCTGCGTCCCTGCCTCTCCGCGCCCTGCACACCCCGCTTTTGGAGGTTTCGAAATCGCACTGTCTTGCCTGTCTCGCTCGTCCTCGGGAAATGGATCCATTTCCATGGGCAGAGTAACACTCAGGTGACGACAGGAGCGTGGATTGAATCGGTGAGAAGAGACCAGAAAGAACAGGAAGAGAAACATGAGGGAGAGATAATCACACGGGAGGTATTCGATATATGGATAGTCCCTAGCTCATCAGCGACTACAGACAGGTTGAAAGGGAAGTCACTCAAAGACAGGTCTAGTTACTGAATATCAGCGCCTCAAATTCAATGGCCGCACGCTGCTTATCGCGACGCGACCGCTTGCGCGGACTCCTGACTCCCAAACAGGGATGTGCGGCAAACGCTTTTGAAAATTCGGCAAACGGAAATCGACAAAATTTGTCCAAAAATGGCCGGCAATCGGCAATCGACAAACGGCAAAAAAAACGTGTACAAAAAAAACGATGCGAATGTTCGAGAGGTAACTGTAAAAAAAATTACTGTTTTTCATGCACAATTCGTATTTCAATAGCAAGTTAAGGAAGAGCTTTGCAATAACACCACAAAAAGTTGAACTTCTTTCATTGGAACAATACCTGAACTAAAAAATCAGCACCGGAATGAGTACTCTATTGAACACTAGTAATAGGAATGTTGTGTAATGTCAACTTTTTCGGAATAGTAGTCATTTATTTGTTTCGTTTTTCAAATTCATCCCACAAATTTTAGAGTATGGTGCAATTCAAGTTCAGAGAGCGAGCACTCGAGAATCATTTAAAGGCAGTGTTCACGATAGATTTCACTTCCAATATCTTCACGGTTCACGGAAGGCCTGGTGCCGTATATAGCAAGGCAAGCTTAAAGGCAGTGTCCACGATAAATTTCGTCTTCAGTTTTCCACCAGAAATCGAAATTCCGGGGTCTGATTGGAGCAGTAGGGGTGAAAAAACGGACAAAAAACGAGCCCGAAACAGCTTTAATGGGCTCCGAGATCCGTTCGCGCTAGCCCATTCGGCTCGCGGTCGAGTTTCCCGAGGAACAGGCTGGTCCGCTTTACATTAGCCTTGGAGCGCGAGCGTGGCTGAGTTTTAGCATTGGGGCGCATCTGCACACACTGTCTACTTCAGGCCCATGCCCGCGCAACTGATCCACCGTTGAAATGTGGCTTTCAAAAAGAAGAGCTAATTTTTGGATGGTTCGCAGCGTTTTTCTTGATTCTTTCTTTTTTTGTTGAATCAGTCAAACTCTAAACCTTCGTTCTCTGGTGAAAACCCGAAAACGATTTTTATCGTGGACGCTGCCTTTGAAAAAAAAACGCGATGGCTGCGTTTTTAGGCTAAAATAGGCCCTCTTTTGTTTACGTTTACTTTTAAGCGTGTATTAATTGACCGCTTCGAATGATCATGCCTATCAGTGCAATCAAGCGATCAGCTCACTTATCAGCACTTCCTTGAATTGATCATTCCTGTAATCTGAGTGTTCATTTGTTCACATCGAGGGGCAGAAATGGAGCACGGGGTGGTTCTGGAACACCAAAACGCTTGTTTCCAGTCGTCATTTTGCCACTTCTGCCTCGTTTTCTACATTTCTTTCGACACTGGGAGCCTAGAGTCCTCTTTGTCTATCATTTTACTGTGAAAAGTCACCGAGGATAATCATCGTGAACGCTGCCTTCGAAGAAATGAAGAGCCTAATGTGGTCCTACCTTTAGTTAATTATTTTCTAACAGGCGTGACAGCCACGCCGCTTCGCGGCGCACTTGTTGGCTTGCTTCACGGTATGTGTACTATTTCAACGGAATTTGGATAAAAGATAACGAAGTTGATAAATGTGACTAGAACGCACATTTTCGGACAGTATTGGGAGCAATCTTCAGAAACTGCTGAATCTTCGACAACCCTCTCCTCCTCCAACCTTTCAAATTCTCCTGGTCTGCGCGATAACAACTCAAATACACGCAGTTGGGTAGTTTTTCAAGCTTTTCGAAAGACACGAGTTCTGAAAAATCGCGCTCGTCTCAAACCACATCCTTCCCAAACTATACGCCACCCCTTCCTCCCAACTTCTCACCCCCGAGTCCATGCGTCCAGTTTATGGTCAAGCAACGAATATAATTAGAGCGGATCTTTTCCACGCCGTGTACCCCCCCCTCCCCCCCCCCCCCCCCCCGAACTCACGACTTCAACTTTCTACACAGAAGAATGTTTTCAGCGAAATTGTGAATATAACAGAAAACGGCGAAGTGCATAGGCCCACAAACTGTCACTTAAGTGCAGCATCCTTTACACGAAGCTTTCACTCTCCCACTCTCAGCAAAGTCTGGAAATTCCTCGGCGCTCTGCGCACTCCTAGCAAGTTATGGGCGCTTCGCACGTTCTCAGTCGGGTCCTACACACTCCTTGGCACCTGGGGCTCTCCCAGTTTGGTCTCACTCTCTTTTCCCACGACGCTTAACGCACTCCCAGTTGGGTTCCATATGCTTTCCCGTCGCTCTGTGCGCTTCCAGTGAAGTAATGCGCATTCTGTGGCCAACGGTGGGTCAACTCCTAGGCGTTTATTATGATGCAAGATGATCTCAAAAGAAATTTATTGTTATCAAATATCTGACACAAATCGAGCCATCCAGTGTTTTTTTTTCCTGAACCCTTTATCCTCTCCTGAAATTGTTCAGGGTGTTAATTCTTGTCCCGAAGAGCTTAACATCAATGATCAAGGTTACACCAACTGGCTTGAAATTTTTAAAGTATGTATAGCCTGTCTCCCTCTTTCGAGCCGGTCGAGCAAAGCTTATCGGGCTCACCATGCGCGTCCTAATCGCGGCGTTTGTTATCTATTACGCAATTTTTGCCGAAATTTGTCGAAAATGAGAGGAAAAACGGCAAACGACAATCGACAAAAATCGTCGGAAAACGGCCGGCAAACGGCAATCGGCAAACGGCAAACGGCAATTGCCGCACATCCCTGCTCCCAAATGAAGCATTTTTTCATATTTAAGCCTCAACTCACTGTTGAGCTGCTGCGCGACGCGTCGCAGCTATGTTTAAGGCCCCGGTCAGACTTCGTCGAAAAACCTGCTGAGTCCGACTGAGTCCGAATGAGTCCGGGGTGCAAAAACCTGCTGAGTCCGACTGAGTCCGGTTGCCCCCAGCGCCAACCAGTTCCTCTGCGAAACACGGAATCGATAGTCATCGGCAGCAGTAGGTGGGGCAGAGCGCAAACGACGAGAGTCGAGATGCGGCGGGACTCGGCAGGTCGCAGTCGGCCGAAAAAAATGCGCCCAAATCACGTGAGAAACTCCTATATCGACCGGGTGGGGTGAGGACGATTTCGATGGGACTCAGTGGGACTCAGTCGGTGCATTGGCCCCGCCCTTGTACGCATGAGAACAATCAGTATCGACCGGGGGGATTGCGGTGGGCATCAGATGGTCGCAGTCGGACTCAGTGGGTTGATTTTTTTGCACCCGTTTCCCACGAATTCGGTGCGTATCGACCCGGTGGGACTCAATAGATCCACCGACTATGACGGGGGCCTAAGAAGAAATGTTCTAGATTGTCTGCAAGTACATACAAGTCAACTTGTCCGCAGAGGCAGGCATTTGGCAGTCCGTGAAAAATGCTCTCAGTTGAAGTGCGCGCCGTGTGCGCTCTGCTGCGACCCATGAACCCGTCTGACAGGTGCGTCCCGCAAAGAACGCCGTCGCTAGCGCGTAGTGAGGTGTTTTATTTTGATGAGAATTCATCGAAGAGAGTATCCCGACCATTCACCGTTTTGTTGTTTACTTGAATAAATAAATGATTACGCCAGTAGCCGTCCGCACACGGTCGCTCCGCGTGCGCCGCAGTCTTGACATTGACAGATGCTTAAAAGATTTGAATCACGTGACGTAGCGATTCCAAAGCGCAACGAAGAGGAGTGACCGTGCAAAGTGTTGTTGCACAAATTCGACAGCATCGCCTTGCACTGCAGGGCGGCGATATGAATGAGCAATAAGACGGGGTCTGAGGACGGAAAAAAATGAAAAATGCTTTATGTTGAACCCAAAAGTCCGCGCGATCGGTCGCGTCGCGTATGCGACCACTTTTTGAGTGACTTCCATGACAACCTGTCGCTAGTCTATGATGAGCTAGGGTCTATACATCTCGCTGAATCCCTGAATACCTCCCGTGTTATTATCTCTCCCTCATGTTTCTCTTCCTGTTCTTTCTCTCTCTTCTCACCGATTCAATCCACGCTCCTATCGTCACCCGAGTGTTACTCTGCCCATGGAAATCGATCCATTTCCCGAGGACTTCGCTCACTGAGCGAGACAGGTAAGACAGTGCGATTTCGACACCTCCAAAAGCAGGGAGTGCAGGGCGCGGAGAGGCAGGGACGCAGAGACTCAAAGCGAGGGACCAGCGATGAATTGCTCTTTTAGATCTGAGAAACACAGAGGGATTTGTCTGAACCTGAATAAGAAAACATTATACCATTTGAAAGCCCTAACCGTCAGCATCCTAAACTTCGGGAAGCGGCTGATCGTTGGTCGCCGGACATCGGAAAACAAATAGAAGTTTCCGATAATTAACACACGATTTTGAGCATGAAATGAATAAATGGCCAAAAATCTAAGAAGGTTTTTCAAACTATACATCATGTCCAGCGAGGAGCTACAAACAGTACCGGCCTCTGAGAGGGAGTACGGGCATTGTTGCAAGGGCTGCAGTCGATGATCACTCATTAAACGTCGCTGCAAACCACTTTTTACGGCCTAAATTCTCTCCAAGTTTTCTACCATGGATGGATTCACACACAATTCATGAAAAACATTGCTACTCTCTGTGAATCCAAGCAAGAGGAGGATTGTCGCTGTAGAAATGGTGAAATATTCGGGTTTAGCAATTCAAAAAACCGAAATTTCGCAGAAAAAGTCTATTGAGCTGTTTTCTATCACGTTAACACTGTTGAGGTGAGGTGGCATAAATAACCACAAAATACTTGAATTTTTCTTCGCCAACTCGATTCTCGATGCTGATTCTAAATATCTCCTTCATTGCTCGAATGGAGCACTTTGGGCCGAGGCGCGCGATATCGCGACTTTTGCGGCTTTTCTAAGTAAACTAGTGCGGGTATTGTAGTTCTAATTCTGGATAGGATAACAAAAAAAGGTTATTGCCTAGTATCAGGTTGATTGGTACCGTTTGTGCCGAGAGCGTGACCCGGGAAGTGACAGGAATATAGATACTCGAAGAAGGGAAAAATCGAAATTCAGATCATATTAATACAGTCAAAATCCCTTCAAAATGTTCCACTAGAATATACACAATAGTTATATAAATACGATCAACCCTCCTACCCCAATTCCACCCTCGCGTTTCGCGCACTGGATTGATTGTGTCACGCCTATGTGCCTTGTTGCAGAGTAAGACATATGAAAGATCAAAAGAAAGAACTCTCGATGCTGACTTCAAATATCTCCTCAGATTCCAGAATGGACCACTTTGAACAGAGTTATGAGAAAAGGACGCAAAAGACGCGTTTTTGCGTCTTTTTCGTCCAAAACGCAAAAGATACGGCCTGTATTGTAGCTAATCTAAAAATGACTTCAGAATGGAAATTGGACCACTTTGAAACAAGTTATGGCGTTGCGGCGCTTTGTGAGCGCAAAAAAAACGGCGCAAAACGCTTTCTTTGCAAGAAATTCGCTCTGTATTGTAGTTCCAATTGGTTTTTTTTTGTCAACTATCTACTACTTACTAGAACGACGAGCAATGAAAAAAAACTTTTTGTTTTGCTCGGGAGCTGGTGCTCTCCAGTCAGAACAAATGAAATGTATCTGTATGCTGATGGCGCTTCTAATTAACAGGAAGTTATCCCATAAAAAGTTTAACTACACCCACATGACTTGAGTGGCAGGTCAGAATCGCCGCTCAAGCGGAATAATTATCAGGCTGTTTCACTTTCTAAAGCGTCCTCTACACCTGAGAAAATCGCAGGGCACGGCAGTCGCTTGTAAGCGACGCTCGTCTGCATTGCGAAGAACACTTTTTGTAAGGGGTAGCTGCTCACAGGGTGGTATTCCGACCAACAACCAAAGTTGCCCGTATTCTGACTCAGTTGTGAGATGAAATTTCTCCCACGGAAGGAGGGCGTGGTCCACGCAATTTCAGTCCGCGACGGAAAATCACGTCAAAATCATTGGGAATAAATATTTTCAAAGCTGGAAACATCACCACATTCTTCTTGTCTCGCTGATTCCGGAAACGAATCCATACTCGCGAAATTTTTGAGCCTCGACCTACTCACGACCTGTTTCTCCTCAAAACATGTGGAAATTTGCGGCGCGGATATTTTTGAAAATTCGAAAAGAACCTTCACTCCTTCTCGCCGAGCAGATTACGAACGTATACTGGCTTTTCGAGTAAAATCTATCCCTAACCTACTTATACCCTATACATCAACTAGAAAAACGAATTTCTCGAAGGTTTGATATTATTTGAAGCTGAATAAGGAATGTTTTGAGGGACCCACGGCGCCTGGAACTGAAAGTTGTGAATGATGAATAAAGTAACGAAAATGTATGCGGGGTTTTCCTAACGGACTATTTGATAGGTCAAAAATGGTAGAAACTTATCAAAACTTACTGTAATTCCTCAATCAAAGCGATTAGAGTGAGAATAACTGCTGAAAACGCTTCTGGTCATAAGGAAATTAGAATTGGCGCCTTGATTCTGGCCCACTCTCCGGATATAAGCTGGTTTCAATTCATTTCTGCACTGTTCAATTCGCCTCTGTTTATTCGTTAACCTGATGTGCCACTATTTTCACATTCCGTTTAATTTTTTGAAAAGGCCTATGCGTTTATGTTTTTTGTACTTACGTAGGCATTTTTCTCAATGACAGGCATGTGCCTTCTCATGATAGAGAATCGTTGGGTATCGTTCCGAGGGTAAAAAGTAAATTCAGGTTGGGATAGTAACAAAAATATATAATACTTCGTCATCAGTAAAAAAGGCGAGCAGCTGTGACTGTGTTCTATTAAAGGCACAGTCCAACCTCAGAGGTAATTTTTGATATTATGGTCCGGTCGCCGCCTATAGCAATCCTGTCTAGCGCGAAATCTCAAATCTCTCAAATAAGCGAGAAAAAGCTAGGAAGAAGTCGACCACGCCCCTTTAAAGGCAGCAGACACGCTCAAAAATGATATCAATTTTATGGATTAAACTGAAGGTCTGAAGCTGTTAGTATCCAGAAATAGCGAAAAAGACCAAAACAAATCGACGGAAATTAAGATATAACGGTACGTTCTATGTTGGCCCAGAAATGGACGAGTTGTACGGCACTGGCTGAAATAGCGGAGCTAGCAACAAATTTGTTGGGATAACGCCGCTAATGTACTCGTACGGCCCTTTCTGGAACGCTTACGCCGTTAGAAGCCTAAAAAGTAATCTAAAGTGACCGCAATCGAGCATTGAATACCTGTATGGAGGGGCGGAGCCCGTATCGATGGGCGGAGCAAGGATGATTTCGTGACTGACTACGGCTCAAATACGGTCATTTGGACTCGTTTTAACGCTTGCAACTTCGTGAGGGCTCTTCTAGGGCCTGCACGACCCCACTAATGTAGTTATCTCAACAACTTTTTCGAGCGTGTCTGCTGCCTTTAAAGAAAAAATGGGTAAGGCCCACCGCCAGGTTTCCGACCCCAATAGGGAAGAGACGCGCAATGATTTTATTCGAAACCTATGTTCTTCAATTTGTTTCCGGTCTGGCTTCATGTTTTCGGTCTGGCTTGTGGCCTGCTACAGAACGATGGCTGCGAATAACGAGAAATACGGGCTCGAGACAACTCGTCTGAGCACTTCTAGCCTTTCTAAGTCGAAATCTTTGAGGAGCCGTAACTCCGTTCGCAGTGAGTTCTGAGCAAATCTGAAAACACCATTGTGATCAGCATGAAATTTTCTCCAAGACAGACAGAAAAATCAAAAATCGATTCTGAGGTTGGACTGTGTCTTCAAAGGCACAGTACACCCTCAGATATGAATTTTAAGATTTTCATGTAATTGTGTAGAAGATCCCTCCTGTATAACACGTGCCAGATGCTAGATCTCAATTCCTCCGAATAAGCGAGATATAAGCGACCACCACAGGCCCGACCTTCTTCGCTCACCACCACAGTTTCGACCCCCTAAAAGATTTTCGGACTCGATAGCGGCTCGATGGATGGATGAATTCCAATAAGTCGTCGTTCTCCAGCCCATCGCTGGACTATCTCCTTATCCTGCCTTTCTCTCACGTAACGATTGCGAATGAAGAGAAATACAGGCCTGAGACAACTCGTCCACCACTTTTCCACCATCAAATGTTAGGCATCTTTGAAGAGCCATAACTCTGTTCAAAGGGGGTCTTGGACGAATTAAGAGATACCTCTGTGATCAGCGTGTGACTCTCTCCAAGACAGTCATGAAATCTGAGAATTATTTTTTTGGGTGTCCTTTGCCTTTAAGCAACAGAAGAGGCGCTCGTCGCGCTTGTCACTTCTACTTCGGTTGCTTCATAGAACGCAGTCACAGCTGCTAGCCTTTTAGATGATGATGAAATACTATAAAGGTGAAACTACTAACTCTTTCTAAATCAATTTCGCTTAGTAAAGAGTTGGTGTGGATTAGAACACTCGTATGCGTGCAAACAAAGGAAAATAAATTGCCAATTATAAGCAAGGTAAGAAAACTTTTTCCAAGTGGCCATTACATCCACGTAATTCATTTTCAGGAGACGTCACTCTGGTGACTTATCCTCTGGTTCCTAGCCGAGTTTATCCTGTTCCCTCGCGCGCTTGTGCGGAGCAAGGGTAGAGATATAGAGAAAGTGTGGGGAAAGAATACACAGCGTACGCGCAGACGCACGTAATGAACGGGAATAACTTTCACTCGGAAACATAGGATACATGACTGCGAACCCTTCATCAAAATTCACAAAGCATACCTCAATCGGGAATCTTTTTACTCTCTGAGCATATTTCATGGGGGATGAGGAGGTGAGAAAGTGCATGGGAAAAAATTTGAAGGGAATTTTTCTACAAGTTTTTAAAGGTATGGTGTTTTTCGGAGTAGAGCGGCGAGCTGCACATAGCAGCAAATTTTCACCCAAAGAAAATACACGTTTGTGACTATATTTATCTTTGACATCATTCACAAAGCCTTTTTCCAAATCGTCTCGAGTATCGTAAGACCTTCCCTAGTTGGTGGTTCCAAATAGTCCAAACGGCCTTGCCCTAATCAGAATGCCGTGCATATTCGAGAAAGCTTCAAGTTTTCCAGTTTACACCTCCGCAAGGCTACGGAAATGGAGAGACAACTGTCACAACTGCACCTCTATTGTGTTGAGGCATCCTTCCTGTACCAGGAAGAACGCGGAGGAAAGCCGGACTTACCAGTTACGCTTACGCACGCCGCCACACCGCGCATTGTATAGTTGCGGGGCCAACCCGCTAGGAAAATTAAAGGAGAGGTTGGGCTTGCAAATAGACGCGCGTGACGGAAAACTGCTGCCTTCACGTCGCCGTTGGGTCGCGTTAACCATGGGTCTCCTAGAAAACTAGCCGGCGCTCGGTTACCGCGTTCAAACATAAGAGTGAGCGCACATGTTTTCCGTCGCTCGCATCACGTGTGCCAGCCGAAACTGCTTCTTAGCCCCACCCGCGCTGTGAATTCGATCAACGTTCCTTAGATTTGGCATGAGAAGCTCCTTAGAGAGGAGCATAATAGACTAGGGGAAGTTTTCTGCAATGTTCTTACGATGGAGGAATAAAACACCAGAAACTATTTCGAAAAGCGTCGTGGTCTCAATCCACAAAAATGGAGGTGTCCTGTATATTGCGATTGATTTGCACACGGGACCACTTCGCCGGAATGGAATAGCCTGATGTTTCGAACTGCGAAATACCGGTCAATTCCTTCATTTCTGTGCGTTAAGGCCACAATACTTGTGAAAGCGTTCCCCTGTTTGGTCTGCATTAAGTCGTGTACGCTAGACCGCAGAATCCACTCAACAAACTGCGGCGATGTCAGCACGGGAAGTTCACATTCCGCCGGTGGATACCTAGGGTCTCTGTCTCAATTCTAGCTAGTTATATACGAACTCCACCTTGGCCTTGTTAGCTAGCTTTGTTCCTTGCCCTATTCACAAATAGCGATTCGTTCATATAACCAACTGTAGCCGACCTGTGTCAGTAACAATGCCTTCAGAAGATTTCATTTGACGACAACCTTGTGACCGTATTCATGAAACTACGGAAACCTTCCAGGAGGGTCCAAAGTCTGGCTGCCGCCATCGACTGATTAAAAAATCTTTCCTGTAGGCCGTAGTTTCGTGAGTACGGCCCCTGGACGCACTTCGATATTGGGTGGCAGGCGAACAATACCAACGGCATCAATCTCGGGACTGATTCAATATTTTGCTGGTGGACCCATACGAGGCTGAAACATGAGTAAACCCTCATTGAATTCACGTTCTCACTCACTCAACGGACAGAACATACATCCTGCTGGCTATCATCGCTGACATATGTCGCCGGGGTCTGGTGCGCCGGTTCATTTCATTCCAAACATTTCAACCCTTGATAACACCCTTCCCTGCACTGTGAAACACTACTTCTCCTGGGTGTTACGTAAATCTACCTCCGTCGAGGGCCCGCGTTTGCGTCGCGGCTTCGCATTGGAGCGCTCATTCTTACAGCCAACTGCAGTTCCTCGCTCGTACACTACTCTAGCTAGGTGAATTGCGATATTTAGTGTATGCTAAGGTTACAGCTGCCTCCAAACGGCGCGTATAGCTGCATTGTTAGGGGAGACGACTTTCAAAAACGCGATTCTCGCAAAAATTACTAAGAAAAGGGAATAGATGAATTCAAGTGGGTTCGGTATACTAATTGCAACACATGTGTTCCTTCACAGATTGATCAGTACAAGATGAATGCATGAGAAGGTGGTACTCCAATGTTTTGTGCACAGTCCGATGAGCTGATACTGGCATACCGTTAGCTCATGTTCAAACATGTCATTTCGAGCACACTATACTGCTTAAAAGCTACAGTTTTGCTAAGGAAAACTCTTAAATGTAATGTTTGGGAAAGCATGCTGAGGAGCAATCGAAAAATTTCTCCACAGATCGCAATTTCTGTCTTATTTTTCCAAGAACGATGTCCAGATTATCGAACTCAAGCCCACTTTAAATCTATTATGTGGCGCAGGACATTTCGAAACTCAGTGAAGGATTTATCGATTTCGAACAACTTCTCGCGCTGGAAGAACAATGTTAGCCCTCTTTCGAAACAGCCGGCTATTACAAGGATTATAATTCTCCTGATATGGCTGACGCTGATCACTCTGTGTGCCTTGTTTCCAGCAAGGTGCTCCAAAAGCAGAGTTTCTACCGGCACTTGAAGAATGTTCATCAGTACTCCGAGGACCAGTGCAATGAACTGAAGGAGGAACGGAATTTGGCGAAAGGCAAATCACCTGTCCTGCCTGTGGTGAGAAACAAGTAAGTCAAGACGGATTAGCCGTTCATTGTCAAGAGAGATGCGATCCGAGGATGGAGCATGCGGTCGTCCACAGGATTACACTGTACTCTGTCTCACCTTTGCCAACGAAAACGAATACAAGCTTTCAGAATTTTCTCTTGCTTAGTGGTGTATTAATACATTCGGCACGAACCCCAAGTACCCATTCGCAATAATAAATGCTTAGAATCACCATACCGCCACGTTAAGACCTTCAAATCATAAAAAGAGAGGAAAGCCTGGTCCGCGTCGATAGTTTGTACTCCGAATGTGTTGACCGAAATTCAATGCGTTATTTGGTCCTTTTGGTTCTCTGTAAATTGAAACTTTGGAAATCAATTTTGATTTAGCTATGGCTATCGGACGAGCGTGAAAAAATTACACTTCGCTTACTCAGAAACTCAACGGGTCCGACCGCAGATTCCTGTCAGGTCGAACCCCTTTCCGTTTTTCTCCCTCACGTCTTCCAACTGAGACGACGTGGGGGAGAAGTAAAATTTATTCTCCCCCCCCCATGTCCTCTCACTTGAGACTACGAGGAGGAACAATGCTAAAGGGTCCAACCCGACAGAAATCTGGGGATGGACCCCGTACGAGCGGGGTCGTACCCGGCAAATGTATGGGTATGTATAGGTCTTCAGTGGACAAGGAGAATGGAAAACATCAAAGACTACGGTAACACCATAAATATTCTGTATCTCACACGAAAAGTGTCTAATGCTTGCGAGTCAGGTGCAATCGTGCGGGAAAGTGCTCACAGATGGGTTCCGAAAGGCTGAGGGCGAGCAGGAAGGAAGTCCTTTGCTGTTCGCGTTTTCTCAATGTGAAGTAAATGGAAGATGAAACCGTGAACGCAAGAGGATGTTTTGGTCATGCTGGACATGATCTAGAACCCGCTTTACCTAGCTTGTCTTCTCAGCAGAAAGAATACTTGAAACTGCTCCTTGACGGTAAAAACAGATACTGACATTTTAGAATTTATGGCATTATTTGAGATCATACAATAACCTATGTGATCCAACACGTTCGTCGCGAACAGAACAAGAACTCAAGACTGTTTTTCATTACACGGGACGATCTGTGGAATTTGATTAAAAAATTCAAAATCCGTCCCGGCTGTCTCGATGAAGATAACATCACATCTTTCCATGCGACTAGCAGAAAACAGTCCTGACGACGGTATAAGGATATTCCTCCCTCCCGAAGACGGCAGTGGAAAGGGCTCCCTTATGGGTGAGGTTTGCGTTTAAAGGCAGTGTTCACGATGAAAATCGTTTTCCTGTTTTTCAGCCTATCTTGAAAACGGCCCCATGCTGATTCCAATGGTGTCTCTGAAACCATACAAGACCTTCTGTGAACGCAGGTATGGTCCCTCAAAGATTGAGCTATGGAAACATGGTGGACGAGTTGTCCAAGGCTTGTAACTTCCGTCTTTTGCAGCCGATCTATGCGAGCTGACCTGAGTAAAGAGAGAAGCTGAGAATGAAGGGAAGAACGGGGCTAATGATTGAAAATCATCGCTCATCTCACGATCTCGAGCATTCATTTGTTCACGTCGGTGGGCGTGTGATGCGCTTTTGGGGTTTTCAATGCGCTCGAAGTTGCAACTTCGGGCTCTTTTTGGGGAGCTCTTCCTGGCTCGTTTTCATTACGTTCTTTCGACGTTAACGTTACAGAGTGTCCCTCCACTACCCAATCCTAGTGGAATTTCAAAAACTTTTTTCATCGTGAACACTGCCTTTAAGCGTGATGAGGAACGGAATCCGAATCTCCTTAATTTCCAGTCATTGTGACACCACTTCAACTCCAATGGCTCGAAGCTTATTCGCGACGAGGGGTCTGTCTGGGCGACACTCACCATACAACTCGTTTTAGCATCCAATTAGCGACCATAATAGTTCCCGATGAAAGAGATCGATGACTACCGGCTGGTTAGTTGTGCTAATTGCTCGTATCTTGTTTTATGGCGCAATCTACCAGCAATTCGAACTGTTTTAGCTTTCCTCCTTAGTGGCTCAATGACGTCATCCGACGTCGAGAAGTTTTTCGAAGTAATCCGTGATCTCGTGCCGGACTTCCATCCTAATCGAACGGTAACTGACGAGGCGCCTTGTTTCTGGAACGGGTTCCGCAGTCTTTCCCAACGTCCGCACCCGCTTGCATTATTGTAGGACCCATGTGTCGAAGACTTGGGAGAAGAAGAGTCGAGAACTAGTTGATGTAAGCTCAGCATAGTCTGAGTGCTCTAAATACGATTATTTTGCATTTTTAGGCGCCTTTACGCCCCAGCATTGACAAAGCTCTGCAGCAACTATTGAGGGAAACTCAGGCGAGGTCTTCGAAAAGCGACTCGCCGAGATTCTTGTCTATTTGATGATGAATGATCAAATAAGAATGGCTGACTACCTATCAAAAAATTATCTAGGTGTAATTTAAATATCGGTACGAAGTAATGGCTCGTCAGCAGAGGAGTGTTTTTTTACAGGCGAAACAACGACGTGGGCTTCATTTGCTAACACAGGTGCCGTAATGGATACGACTATGCTTGGTGAAAGGTGGCACCAAACAATTAAAGACGACATTCTTCACTGGAACTCCAACTCGAGGGTGGACTGTTTTGTGGATCTATTGATCAAAGCCGTGGATGAAAAATCCGATTCCATTGAAATCATGGTTCGTGTTAACATTAGCTGTAGTACTCAAACAATTCAGCATGTTTCAATCACCTATCTCAACTGCACAAGATGCTCAATTGAGAAATATTTCATTTGAAAAATAGACAAAAAATACTGTTCTCGAAACTAATAATATTGGTGTGAGACTGGATGTCACAGTTTCAGGACCGCAGAAGATTAGTGAAGTGTTTCTATCGGGTTTTGGAAACGAATAAACGACATAGACAGACTCTGGACTACTACAGGACCCGTATGGAAAGAATCACTCATAAAGACGAGAACAAATGGAAAGTAGACTCCAGGGGGGGGGTCTAAGCTATGTTGTGGCTTGGGAAGGAACCTGTTCCCGCAGTCTGATGGTAAAGTGAAACACTCAATTGTTGAACTCAACCTTTATGTGCTTCGGAAAATTCTTTCAGAGTAACGCCCATTGCCGTCCTTCCATTGTGTGCCCTTATGAGTGGACGTGCACCTTTCTGGACAACAGGACTGGAATCGCCTATATCCCCATGCATGCAGTTAAAAGGTACGGCAATATTGGCGTTGAGTGCAGCCCTGCTGGCACATTGACTCAAGACGCGCAGTTGGAAGGGGAGGGTCCTGAGACGGAAATAGAGCGGCAAGGAGCAGATGCCCCACTCAGCAATCAAGAAGAAGTAACGGCAGCTCAAAAGACAAGGGAGCTCTGTTACCAGGCTCTGCACGTAATTTCAAGCGTATGTATTGGAGTTCCTCTTTTAAACTGTTCGATGAATATATTTTGAAACACTATCTGGGACACTTATTGGGCATTTCAGAATTACGCTGAAGTTGAGGCGGCGGCAAAGGCACTGGCTAAGAAAACACCGACGAAGCTCTTGAGAAGCTTAATGAGCTTCTCGAACAGATGAAACTCACTGCAGCCATGGCTAGGTCTGCAAGCCTAGAGGTTCAGCTAGCACCGCGTCCGCAATTAACAAACAGTGAAGCGAAGCCACGCCTTCAGATGGTGAAGCTGTATACTGTACATGCAAACAGTGAAAAGTTTTGCTCATGTACGGTAATGGAAGATATAGAACACATTCAGCGAACAAAACTGAAGAAAAACAGAGGGAAGCCTAGCAACGCCAAGGTCCTTAATGAACAACTACAGGAGGCCCCGGTCAGAGTTGGTGCTATTTGCATCTGAAACCCACCGATCCCCAACACCCCCGCACCCCCAACACCCCCCAACACCCACCCCTCAGGTACTCAGGGCGACGGCCGGCGAACCTCCAAGCCGAAAACGACGGCCGGCGCCCCACATTTCGAGGGTTCCGGCCAGCGGCGAACCATGCTGCATGCGACGCACACGCGGTGCGGATATTGGCTCGCCCGCGAACCACAATCCACGCCACGCCATCTTCAATTCGGCCGGTTGGAAAGACAATTGATAATGGTCACGAATGAGCACGACGTACCAAGCTCATCAAGTGCACAGCCGCTATAAAAGGCGCCTCATCTCACTAGAGTCTTCAATCGGCATTCCACTGCCGGCCCTGGAAGGTGACTTCGAGTCACTCTTCGGAGGCCAGCATATTTTTGACTGCTGAGGGGATAGGGGTATCCCACGGCTGGGGGGGGGGGCGGCTTTCGCCGCGATCCGCGGGGAGGGTGGTTCCTCACCGCAGACTGCGGCGGAACGAGGCGGGGCGTTTCTCCGCCGTGGGGCCGGGGTGACATTGAGGTAAGCAATAATACAAATAGTGATCGCGGGCCATCTAGTAAAGGTCGGCGGGCCGTCGACATACGGCTGGCCGGCGAGCCAAAAGCGGGCGGCCGGAGGACGGAGATCGCGGGCCAGCTGGGAAAGGTTCGCCTGCCGTCGTCCTGAGTACCTGAGCCGGTCGATACGTATGTTTAAAATGATGGAGTGAGGTTGAGAAAATCACTCGGTGTATCCAACTAGATATGACGATGATTACGTGGCCAACAGGATTGCACCTGTTCAGAGAAATAGTGAAGGAGAGTATGGTGAAGTAACGGAGGTAGCAGTAAGGTTAGCTTTCTAGTGACACGCAGTGTTTTATCTTCGACCCGCCCACCCGGTGATTTTATAATCCGCCGTCATCCACGTATTGCATGGATATCGACCGCGTCGGATACACCGAGTGATTTTCTCAACCTCACTCCACCATTTCAAAGGCAGTGTTCACGATAAAAAATGTGTTTCACTTTCCACCAGGAATGGGTAGTGGAAGGGCACACTGTAACGTTGACGTCGAAAGAACGCATGAAAACGAGCCAGGAAGAGCCCCAAAAGAGCTCGAAGTTGCAACTTCGAGCGCATTGAAAACCCCAAAAGCGCATCACACGCCCCCGGCGTGAACAAAAGAACACTCGAAATCGTGAGTTGAGCGATGATTTCCGACCATTAGCCCCGTTCTTCCCTTCATTCTCAACTTCTCTCTTTACTCAGGTCAGCTCGCACACGTCGGCTGCAAAAGACGGAAGTTACAAGCCTCGGACAACTCGTCCACCATGTTTCCTTAGCTCAAATTTTGAGGGACCATAACTCCGTTCCCAGGTCTTGTACGATTTCAGAGACATCATTGGAATCAGTATGGGGCCGTTTTCAAGATAGGTGGAAAAACAGAAAAACGATTTTTATCGTGAAAACTGCCTTTAAACATACGTATCAACCGGGTGGGTGGCGTTGGGGGTGTTGGAGGGTGCGGGGGGATACACCGAGTGATTTTTGCATCCCATTTCCAATGCATTCTGTGTGTATCGACCGGGCTGGAGACGTCGGCTCATCCAACTATGACCGGGGTCTGAGGCGTAGGTTACCCAGCGCCGGAGCTGGACCGTCCAGTGCCATATGACTTACAGAAAAAGCGAATTCTGCGATGTTTCACACTTTTAAATTGAAGATTATTCTTTCTGCCTTGTAGATTATACTCTGAAAAATTTGGAAACGATGTTGTCAGACGGCAAATGAGAGCTGAATATTGGAGCACAACCTTCTTTCACATTCCTCTTGTATGGACCAAACTGTAAAGGAACACATGTGTTGCAATTAGTATACCTAACCCACTTGAATTCATCAAGTCCCTTTTCTTAGTAATTTTTGCGAGAATCGCGTTCTTGAGTGTCGTCTCCCTAACACTGCAGCTATACGCGCCGTTTGGAGGCAGCTGTAACCCTAACATACATTAAATATAGCAATTCACCTAGCTAGAGTAGTGTACGAGCGAGGAACTGCAGTGGGTTATGAGAAAGCGCGCTCCAGTGCGACGCCGCGAAGCGAGCGCGCGCTCCCGACGGCGGCGAGGTGTTGTAGATTTACGTAACATCCTTCTCCTGTCGCTTTCTAAGGTTTTAAACTGGCCGCTCATCCAGGGCAGCTACTCTTTGTAACCCAGTAGACGTTTTCTGAATCGGAAGAGTGTGCACGGGTGAGCAAGATGTAGGGAAATACCGTTGGGTAGATCTCAGCACCACAGGCCGGATTCATAATTGCGCAAGCCCTGGGTTTGCCGATTCGGGTTGGGTTCAGCGCAAGCGTAACCCAATTTTTCGGAATTCATCAACTCAAGAAGTCATCTGGAAATGGGCTTGGGTTTAGGTTTGAAAAATACGAGGCGCGAGCGAGGGTCCACGCAACCCAACCCACAAAGAGCAGGTAGATTGCACGCTCTAGCGCCATTTTCCAGAAAGAATGTAACGTGATTTGTAGAAATAACAAATTATGAGTGCGCCTACTACCTATTAAAGAGATCGTCAGTATCTATTTTCGACATCTTTTCGTGTTTAAAGGCAAGGTCCGGTCAAATTTTGACACTACCGAAATTTGGGTTAAATAGATTGGGATGGCCTAGCTGAACAACGTCTGAGCGTTTCACGATCTCCGAGTCCTTAGTTCTGGAGAAAACAGCCTCAAAGTCAGGGATTACGGTATTCATAGCGTGATAATCATGACTGGAATGACCGATAATTACACTGTACTTTTGAAGAATGCGTGGACAACCGCTAAAATATGGACGATGGCCACACTATTCTGACTTTTATGGATCATCGGCGAACGGAAGTGGCTGGAATAACTCGAAGAAGACCGGTTTTTACGCGTTTTTCGCATGTTCCTTAGGACTACCTGTAACAAGAGCACCGATATAGCGGGAAATCTCAAAATCGAAACTCTGCCCGGACCCTGCCTTTAAAGGCATCATACACGCTCACAAACATGGTTGAGATAAGAGCATAAATAGGACCGCACGGCCCCTACCATGTCGTCAACTACGTTTGAAGCGCTGCGAACCATTCAGGTTGACAGAATTCGAGCATTCCCGTCTAGAAAGCCTGTGGAACCCCGTCTCTACGAATAACAAAATGAAGAGTGAGGCATGTGGAAGCATTTGATAATTTAGAGTGATAGCACTATCAAATGAGAGTCTACAAGAGAAAAACTTGATTGACTGGAATACAACATGTCTGTTTGCTGATGACTTGCTTTTTTTTATAAGCCAGCCGCAATAGAGCGGCATTCTTGAAAGCGAATGGGAAATAATCGGTAGGTAAACAAGTTAGGCCCCGGTCATAGTTGGATGAGCCGACGCCTCCAGCCCGGTCGATACACACAGAATGCATTGGAAATGGGATGCAAAAATCACTCGGTGTATCCCCCCCGCACCCCCCCCCCGCACCCCCCAACACCCCCCAACACCCACCCGGTCGATACGTATGAACAACATGGTGAGGTGAAGCTGAGAAAATCACTCGGTGTATCCCCCCCGCTCCCCCCCCCCCCGCACCCCCCAACACCCCCCCGCACCCCCCCGGTCGATACGTATGTTTAAAATGATGGAGTGAGGTTGAGAAAATCACTCAATGTATCCGACGCGGTCGATATCCATGCAATACGTGGATGACGGCGGATGAGAAAATCACCGGGTGGGTGGGTCGATGATAAAACATTGCGTATCACTAGAAAGCTAACCTTACTGCTACCTCCGTGACTTCACCATACTCGCCTTCACTATTTCTCTGAACAGGTGCAATCCTGTTGGACACGTAATCATCGTCATATCTAGTTGGATGCATCGAGTGATTTTCTCAACCTCACTCCATCATTTCGAACATACGTATCGACCGGGGTGGTGTTGGGGGTGTTGGGGGTGCGGGGGTGTTGGGGGTGCAGGGGGTGCGGGGGATGCAGAATGCAAATAGCACCAACTATGACCGGGGCCTTATAGTCACGTAAATCAAGCTGTTTCTCTCGTAGACTCTCACTTGATAGTGCTATCACTCTAAACTATCAAGTGCTTCCACATGCCTCACTCTTCATTCTGATATTCGTAGGGTTGGGGTTCCACAGGCTTTCGAGACGGGAATGCTCGAATTCTGAAAAACTGGATGGTTTTAAGCGCTTCAAACGCCGTTGACGAAATGGTGGGGGCCGTGCGGTCCTATTCATGCTCTTATCTCCACCATGTTTGTGAGTGTGAGTTATGCTGCCTTTAATGGACTGCCTGAGATATATCGACTCAAACGCCGGCTGGAAAGTTTGCGCCCATTTTCGAGCCTTTTCGAATCTTTAGACTTCCAATAATGATTTACGCCTTTCCTTCCCTCTAATATTTCCGTCATCATATCATTTTTTCCTCTTCTTTCGCTTTCCAAATTTTCTTCACTCCAGCATCTCATATCATTCTTCTGTGCCACCCTAGTGTTAATTTCTCATCCTAGTTCTGATTTTCTTTGATTTCCCATCGTTCTCCTCTTTCTATGAGTTCTATTTTTCCGAATAATTCCAATTTTCGCTTCAATATCAATATGACTCCAGCTGTCCTCGGTTCCTATGATTACGATTGAAGGAGCGTTTTCTTAACTGATGAAAAAGTATCTAGAATTCTGTTTATTTGCTGGATGGCAGATACCAAATAGATGAGTACTTTTCGAATAATCAAATATTCGTCGATTAAATGGTATTTGTAATATTAGGATGCGACAGAATCTCGCCTAACCATGAAATACGTAAGCCTTCCCCCTAACGTATTTAATGGAATCACGAACAGCCGAACTCGTTCAGATAGTGGAGCAAAAATTAAATTTATTCGGAAAATCGATATTATTCTTTTTATATACTCTACTGTGCACCTGAATTCGGCTTCTCCCAGAAAGACGACAAGGAAATTGGGTTCTTTAAAAGCTGTGAGAAACCAGATGTGATCGAAATGAAAGGAAACTCTGTCAGCATATGCTCTAAGGCGCTATTCACACTACCCAACGCCAGCGCGGCACGCGCGTGACGCCCTGGCGTGACGTTAGAGTATGAACACTTTCCACGAGCGTGACGTGCGTACCGCGCTTGCGGAGACTATTAATACTCCAGACGCGACGCCAAGGCGGAGCGGAAAAAAAAGGGGGCCGTAATTTTTGCAATTAAGCAAATTCTGTTCACGCGTTCACCATCACGATAGCAGAGGTTAATATCGGAAAGAATTATCCCAAGACGGCATAAAATTTATGATGGATTAAGACTGAAAATCATTAAAAGCCAATACGGCCGTCGCCACCATGGCACAACGGGCGTCACGCGCTGCCGTGGCGTCAGGTCATTCATATTCCAACGCGACTCCCGCTCGTGCCGCGCTTGCGTTGAGAAGTATGAATAGCGCATAGCGAATTTTAATACAAGCTGCATCCAGTGAAAGGTTTCCCCAAGTTTGGACCATTCTGTTCTGCGAAATTGATTCTGTTCAATATTTTTTTTTGAATACACCGGTCTTTCCAAACTTCCACATTCTTCATTCCAAGAGATCCTCGAGTTCGTACGTGTGTATCAAAAGCTTTTTGTTTCTAGAGGATTATCGACAGCAGAGAGGCGGAAAGAATTGTGGAGCCTAAGAGTTTAAGAGTGATTAGAAAGCAATCTCATTCTTTTCATCGTAAAACAACTGCTTTGAAGGCAGCAGATACGCTCAAAAATGGTATCGATTTTATGACATAAATCAAAGGTTTCGAGCCGGCTGTATTGGGAACTGACGAAAAAACGAACGAAAACTGTGAGAAAATAGAGGAATAATGGTTATTTTGTTATCGGGTGTAGGTGAACGAATAATACCGCGCGCGGTTGGAACAGCGAATATTAGCAACAAAACGGTTGAGATGGAGAAGCCGATATACTTTTACAGCCTGTACTGGAACACGTTAACCTCGTTGGAAGCATCAAAAACCAGCCAAAGTGACCGTATTCGTACTATCAATCTAGAAGAGTTTGTATTTTGGGGCGGGGTTGCAGAAGCTCAGGGGCGGGGTTGCAGAAATTGTTCGATTCGCATTGCTAAAATTTAGTAGTTTTGACCTGATGAGGCTCGTCTGCGCCGGCCCATATGTCTGATTCGGAGGCATGACTTGTATACGGTGTTCTGTGCATTAAACTGAGGTCATGCGCACGTCCCTTGATGTCCTGCACACTCCTACTGAGGTCCAGCACACATTGTATGACGTCCCGAACATCCCTATTGGGGTCCTGCACACGTTCCATGATGTCCTGCACAACCGTACTGGGCTCCTGCACACGTCACATGATGTCCTGCACACCCCTACTGAGGTCCTGCACACATACTACGACGTCCTGCACACTCCTACTGGGGTCCTGCACACGTTCCATGATGTCCTGCACACTCCTACTGAGGTCCTGCACACAATCTACGACGTCCTGCACAACCCTACTGGGGTCCTGCACACGTCCCGTGATGTCCTGCACACCTCTGCTCGGGTCCTGCACACGCTTCATGACGTCCTGCACAACCGTACTGAGATCCTGCACACGTTCCATGATGTCCTGCTCACTCCTACTGAGGTCCTGCGCACATTCTACGACGTCCTGCACACTCCTACTGGGGTCCTGTACACGTTCCATGATGTCCTGCACACTCCTACTGAGGTCCTGCACACAATCTACGACGTCCTGCACAACCCTACTGGGGTCCTGCACACGTCCCGTGATGTCCTGCACACTCCTACTGGGGTCCTGCACACAATCTACGACGTCCTGCACAACCCTACTGGGGTCCTGCACACGTTCCATGATTTCCTGCACACTCCTACTGAGGTCCTGCACACGTCCCATGATGTCCTGCACACCTCTGCTGGGGTCCTGCACACGTTCCATGATGTCCTGCACACTCCTAATGAAGTCGCGCACACGTCTTACGATGTCCTGCACACCTCTACTGGGGTCCTGCACACGTTCCATAATGTCCTGCACACTCCTACTGAGGTCCTGCACACAATCTCTAACGTCCTGCACAACCCTACTGGGATCCAGCACACGTTCCATAATATCCTGCACACTCCTACTGAGGCCCTGCACACAATCTACGACGTCCTGCACAACCCTACTGGGGTCCTGCACACGTCCCGTGATGTCCTGCACACTCCTACTGGGGTCCTGCACACAATCTACGACGTCCTGCACAACCCTACTGGGGTCCTGCACACGTTCCATGATTTCCTGCACACTCCTACTGAGGTCCTGTACACGCCCCATGATGTCCTGCACAACCGTACTGAGATCCTGCACACGTTCCATGATGTCCTGCTCACTCCTACTGAGGTTCTGCACACATTCTACGGCGTCCTGCACACCCCTACTGGGTTCCTGCACAGGATCCATGATGTCCTGCACACTCCTACTGAGGTCCTGCACACATTCCACGACGTCCTGCACACCCCTACTAAGGTCCTGCACACATTCCACGACGTCCTGCACAACCGTACTGGGCTCCTGCACACGTCACATGATGTCCTGCACACCCCTACTGAGGTCCTGCACACATACTACGACGTCCTGCACACTCCTACTGGGGTCCTGCACACGTTCCATGATGTCCTGCACACTCCCACTGAGGTCCTGCACACAATCTACGACGTCCTGCACAACCCTACTGGGGTCCTGCACACGTCCCGTGATGTCCTGCACACCTCTGCTCGGGTCCTGCACACGCTTCATGACGTCCTGCACAACCGTACTGAGATCCTGCACACGTTCCATGATGTCCTGCTCACTCCTACTGAGGTCCTGCACACATTCTACGACGTCCTGCACACTCCTACTGGGGTCCTGTACACGTTCCATGATGTCCTGCACACTCCTACTGAGGTCCTGCACACAATCTACGACGTCCTGCACAACCCTACTGGGGTCCTGCACACGTCCCGTGATGTCCTGCACACCTCTGCTCGGGTCCTGCACACGCTTCATGACGTCCTGCACAACCGTACTGAGATCCTGCACACGTTCCATGATGTCCTGCTCACTCCTACTGAGGTCCTGCACACATTCTACGACGTCCTGCACACTCCTACTGGGGTCCTGCACACGTTCCATGATTTCCTGCACACTCCTACTGAGATCCTGCACACGTCCCATGATGTCCTGCACACCTCTGCTGGGGTCCTGCACACGTTCCATGATGTCCTGCACACTCCTAATGAAGTCGTGCACACGTCTTACGATGTCCTGCACACCTCTACTGGGGTCCTGCACACGTTCCATAATGTCCTGCACACTCCTAATGAAGTCGTGCACACGTCTTACGATGTCCTGCACACCTCTACTGGGGTCCTGCACACGTTCCATAATGTCCTGCACACTCCTACTGAGGTCCTGCACACAATCTTTAACGTCCTGCACAACCCTACTGGGATCCAGCACACGTTCCATAATATCCTGCACACTCCTACTGAGGCCCTGCACACGTTCCATGATGTCCTGCACACTCCTACTGAGGTCCTGCACACAATCTACAACGTCCTGCTTAACCCTACTGGGGTAATACACACGTTCCATGATGTCCTGCACACCCCTACTTAGGGCCTGCACACAATATACGACGTCATGCACAATCCTGCTGGGGTCCCGCACACGTTTCATGATGTCCTGCACACTCCTACTGAGGTCCAGCACACAATTTACGACGTCCTGCACAACCCTACTGAGGTCCTGCACACATTCTACGACGTCCTGCACACCCGTATTGGGGTCCTGCACCCGTTCCATGATGTCCTGCGTACTCCTACTTCGGTCTCGCATAGTCAACCGACACTTCAGCACACCCTGCGACGCCTTCGTATCGATGGTGCGCATGAAACAAACACGCTCTGCGCTCAAAGCATCCCTTCCGCACAGCGTCCGCTTCCGAGCCAGACGTTTAGAGTACACCACCCTAGAGGGCAAGGTGTTTATATGGAGTCTCTAAGAAAACAATGACTGATAACGAAAAAAAAACCGTCATTTTTATAAACTAATATTGAGAGGCCGGTTTCCGAGTTTGAACCGCCCGCTTGGGGCCCAGAAGTCATTATGGTGAGTTCTCTTAATTATTTTCGGCATTCCGGTGGCCGATTACCTCTAGTCACAAATTTTCATGCGATTTGTCCACGCCTTCCAAAAAATGGAATTCGACGGACGGAGGGTGAGGCGGAGGCGGAGGCGGTGGTGGAGAACGTTTTTGCGTACTTTGAGAGGTCATAACTTTGAAAAGCGGGAACCAGTTAAGATGAAACATTTCACACATATGTAAATTCTTACAGCGCATCGAATGGTGTACAGCTCATACCTCTGGTGACAGTCTGAATAGGTGATCTCGTTGTAGGGCATCCGCGCGGGAAGAGATCAAAGCCAAATCTTGGTGCGCGCTTGGCGCGCACCACAATTGGTAAGGCTAACAGTCGAAGTATTTTCATAAAGTTTCCATAATAACAAACAAGTTTATAGGTATTCGGTGGTTGAAGCGAGACCAATATTGTTTAAACCTCTTTATTTGGCTGACGTTTCGGTGATTTTCGCATTCTTCGGAGCCTGAAAAAAGGGTTTCTTGGTTTCTGATAGGGTTTCTTGCTTTCTAAACTTGATTCTCGTCCAATTATTCAAATTCTTCCCTGCTCACTTTCCTAATACTAATTCATTCCTACAAAAATTGCGGGACGCAACACTGGAGGAAGAGTACGTTATGGAGTCCTTTGATGTAACATCTCTGTAGACCAACGTCTCTCACGAAGGTGCTCTGCAAGCTGTTTTTGAAATCCTTACCCAGCATCAGGCTAACATAAACTCGTTTGGGCTCACCATTTCACAAATCATGTATCTACTGGATAGCTGTCTAAAATGTAACATTTTCAGATGGTCTGGGAACTACTACAAACAGGTCAGAGGGCTGGATGAGGGTCAGCATACTGCCCCAGTACTCGCTGTGGCATTTATGTCAAAGATCGAGGAGCCCGTACTGGGTCGCAGGCCGCTGATCTACTGCAGGTACATTGACGACTGCTTTATTGTGTGTTCCACTCAATTAGAGATTGACACTTGTTTCGAATCGCTCAATCAGCAATCCGAAAACATAAAGTTAACTCGTGAAGTATTTACAGATAGTTGGCTCTCTTTCCTGAACGTTCAGGTTCAACTTTCCCAAGGGTTAGTAAAAACTAGGTGATACAGGAAACCAACAAATAAAAACATCAGAATTCATTTTACCTCGGCCCACCCATCCAAAACTAAGCATGCAGTTGTTGGCAATATGTTTCGTACTGCCCTTGCAGTCTCTTCGGATAGCGAGCAGAAGAGTGTTTCTGCAAATCTAGCCCGCCGCGTAGCATTCGAGAACGGTTATCCATCGATAGATGGCCGCCATACGGGACGTCCACGGCGGATTGCCCTCTCAGCTGTTCACGAGGAGGAAAGGACGAAAATAGCGTTTCGCGTTCCTTTCGTCTCGAACCACCTCAGTTCAGCGATCAGGGCCTGTATTCGTAGGACTGATCTTCAAGAAATGGTCTCCGTTGTCGAAATCCCTCCTGCCAACCTTAGGGGGCGATAAGTTCGCAATCGCTTGTATGACCGCGTCTGCCTTACTCCCTCCTGAGTAATTTGCCCATTTGGTAAGGAGGGTGACTGCATGGCCTCTGGAGTGGTATATCGCATAAATTGTCGTCTGTGTGGGGAGGATTATATAGGGGAGACTGGGAGACCGCTATGTGTCAGGATTAAAGGCACAGTTCAAGCTCAGGGGCGAAATCTGAGATTCCCACACAATTGTGAAGTAGACCGACCCCACATAACACCTGCCAAGTGCGAGCTCTCATTTCCCCCGAATGAGCGAGATATAGGAGGAAGCCACTCTGGGGCTCCCACATCCGGAAGCCACTTTGGCACGCCCCTTTTACGACCTTTCGAGCTCAACAGTGGCGAGATGAGCGATGATTTCCGATCAGTGGCCCCGTTCTTTCCTTCATTCTCAGCCTCTCTATCCATTCAGGTCGGCTCGCATACATCGGTTGCAAATGACGGAAGTTACAAGCCACGGACAACTCGTCCACTATGCTTCCGTAGCTCAATTTTTGAGGAGCCATAACTTCGTTCCTAGAGGGTCTTGTACGATTTCAGAGCCATCATTGGAATCAGCGTGGGACCGTTATCAATATAGGCACAAAATAGCTGTTACGATGTTGGAACGTGAAAGCGAAATCTCAGCGCGCAGAACTCTTAAGGCCTTTTGGATTGCTGCAAAAACACCCAAAATAGACCGAAAGCACGAATGTGTGGCGGCGACCCAGGAGTTGGCGCCGTACGTTGACCTGTGCGGATCCTGACCAGCCGGTCATAATCTGAGGGCAGGTCTGAGCGTGGGCGGTCCCAGGTCTTCAAGGGTGATTCTGAGGGTTCTTACTAGTCAGTCGCCTAACAACTTCCATCCAAGGCTGTAGGACCTCTTGGTCCCCTTCAAAGGTTGGTATAATCTGTGACTTACGTTCTTTTGGTTCACTTCCGTGTGAATCCTTCTCTGTAGAATGGAAAGGGGTTTGGGAGGGTAGTTTCTGGGATCTTAATTCGGTTTTTCCAGGCTCCGAAGAAGGCGAAAATCGCCGAAGTGCAGCCAAATAAAGAGGTTTTAACAATCTTGGTCTCGCTTCAACCACCGAATACCACAAGTGTCAATCAACATGCCAAGATTTATGGAGAGTCGCACGTGGACAAACAAGTTTATAATTTGCCACCGACCCAAAATTCTCAAGGAAGTTTCAAGGTTTTTCTTTCAAGAGTTTTCAATGTTTACTGCATGATACCCTGACATTTTGAGAACCGGTCGTGCTGATTTCCTACATTATATTCCCTGTAGAGCCTCAGCAACTGGCTCTGAAGGAGGACGGTGCGCGAATGAAGACACACCTACCCTACCCTTTATCAATTGGGTATCATCAGTTTTGTTAACTTTGAGAATTTTGTGCCAGTGGCAATTTATGATTGTCTTAAAACATTTGATACCGCAGTATAAGGCATTTTTTATCAGAGTTTTTCATCATTTCCATGAGTAAATCTTGGGTGGCCCCACCACGTCTAGGATAGACCTAGGTTCAGCCGCTCTAGCCAAACTTCACCGGTTCATACTGATGTGGCTCGTCTGCGCCGGCCCATATGTCTGATTCGGGACAGGAACGATAGTTAAGTGCGCCAGAAGAGGACAACCATAATCTTAGGAATGATGTTATTCGGCTCTTGTAAACAAATTTGATGATACCCATATGATCAAGGGTAAAGTATAAAAGAAATGAAGAGCGGTGTGTCTTCATTCACACACCGTCCTTCTCCAGAGTTCAGCAGTTGAGGATCTGCCTGGACTGCAAAGCAGGAAAACAGCACCACCAGGTGGTGAAGATGTAGCGAATTCGAAATCAGAACTTAGAAAATTTTAGAGCCAACTCGAGTGAGATTACGGTAGCCCTGTTCTGGCGCACTTAACTATCGTTCTCGTTGGTTCGAAGGCATGGCTTGCATACGGTGTGCTGAACATTAAGCTGAGGTTCAGCACACATTACGTGACATGCTGCTCATCCTCAAAGGGGTCCTGCACACGTCTCATGATGTGCTGCATACTCCTACTAAGGTCCTACACACTCTACACGACGTCCTGCACACCCCTACTAAGGTCCTGCACACATTCCATGGTGTCCTGCACAACCCTACTGAGGTCCTGCACACATTCCACGACGTCCTGCTCATCCCTACTGGGTTCCTGCACACGCTTCATGATGTCCTGCACACTCCTACTGATGTCCTGCACACATTCGATAAAGTCCTGCTCATCCCTGCTGGGGTCCTGCACACGTCTTATGATGTCCTGCACACTCCTACTGGGGTCCTGCACAGATTCCATGATGTCCTGCACACTCCTACTGAGGTCCTGCACACATTTTACGGCGTCCTGCACACCCCTACTGGGGTCCTGCACAGGATCCATGATGTCCTACACACTCCTACTGAGGTCCTGCACATTCTACGGCGTCCTGAACACCACTACTGGAGTCCTGCACAGGATCCATGATGTCCTACACACTCCTACTGAGGTCCTGCACACATTCCACGACGTCCTACACACTCCTACTGAGGTTCTGCACACATTCTACGGCGTCCTGCACACCCCTACTGGGTTCCTGCACAGGATACATGATGTCCTGCACACTCCTACTGAGGTCCTGCACACATTCCACGACGTCCTGCACACCCCTACTAAGGTCCTGCACACATTCCACGACGTCCTGCTCATCCCTACTGGGTTCCTGCACACGCTTCATGATGTCCTGCACACTCCTACTGATGTCCTGCACACATTCCATAAAGTCCTGCTCATCCCTGCTGGGGTCCTGCACACGTCTTATGATGTCCTGCACACTCCCACTGGGGTCCTGCACAGATTCCATGATGTCCTGCACACCCCTACTGGGGTCCTGCACAGGTTCCATGATGTCCTGCACCTTCCTACTAAGGTCCTGCACACGTTCCATGGTGTCCTGCACAATCCTAATGAGGTCCTGCACACCCCTACTGGGGTCCTGCACAGGTTCCTTGATGTTCTGCACACTCCTACTGAGGTCCTGCACACATTCTACGGCGTCCTGCACACCCATACTGAGGTCCTGCACAGGTCCCATGATGTCCTGCACACTCCTACTGAGGTTCTGTACACATTCTACGACGTCCTGCACACCCCTACTGAGGTCCTGCACAGGTTCCATGATGTCCTGCACACTCCTACTGAGGTCCTGCACACAATCCACGACGTCCTGCACACCCCTACTGGGGTCCTTCACAGGTTCCATGATGTCCTGCACACTCCTACTGAGGTCCTGCACACACTCTACGGCGTCCTGCACACCCCTACTGGGGTCCTGCACAGGTTCCATGATGTCCTGCACACTCCTACTGAGGCCCTGCACACCCCTACTGGGGTCCTGCACAGGTTCCATGATGTCCTGCATACTCCTACTGAGGCCCTGCACACATTCTACGGCGTCTTGCACACCCCTACTGAGGTCTCGCATAGTCAACCGACACTTCAGCACACCCTGCGACGCCTTCTTATCGATGGTGCGCTTGGAACGAATACGCGCCGCGGTCAAGTACATCAATCCCGCACAGCGTCCTCTTTCGAGCCGGACGTTTAAAGTACACCGCCCTAGAGAGCGAGGTGTTTATATGGAGTCCAAGAAAACAATGACTGATAACGAAAAAACCATCATTTTCATAAACTAATCTCGAGAGGCCGGCTTCCGAGTTTGAACCGCCCGTTAGGGGCCCAGAAGTCATTATGGTGTGTTCTGCCAATTATTTTCGGCATTCCCGTGGCCGATTACCTCTAGTCACAAATTTTCAAGCGATTTGGTCCACGCCTTCCAAAAAAAATGGAATTCGACGAGCGGAGGTGGAGGCGGAGGCGGTGGTGGAGAACGTTTTTGCGTACTTTGAGAGGTC